>JAQGAI010000271.1:0-23077 GCA_034696905.1 Lepidocyrtus violaceus | reverse complement strand
GAAAAGAATTGGGTAAAGCCACCTATATCCTCTTTAGCTAGGTATTTTCCCAAATAAATGTTTGATTACTGTAATTTTAATCTCGTACAATTTAAATAATTTCATCTCTCTAAAACATACACCCTCCCCCTCCTGCTCCTCCTCCTCCTGCATAATGTAATTTAGTAATAATGGTGGTAATCACCATAATAGTACTTTGAAGTGTAATTCGTTTTACGACATAATAACAATATCTTGTTGAGGAGAAGAGGAGTTCGAAGCTGCCACTTTGTATTCAATCGAATTTACTTAGTAAGTAGTCGAATTTGGATTTTTGGTGGAAGAGCTAATTTTTTCCCCATCTTGTCGTAAAAAAGAAAAAGATTGAATCGACTATGTATACCTAAGTAAGTTTTAGGCAAAGAATCATTAACAGGTATATCATATCATGGCAGTGGAGTGGAGTGAAGAGTGAACGGTATTTGCAGGGGCATTATTGAAAAGAAGAAGAAGTAGTTTCAAAGCAATAAATCCCTCCTCACTCAACAACAATCATCAACAAAACAATAAAGAGCATCAACATCAGCATCATCATCATCCCCCCATCATTATTCTGTTCTTCATGGGAGCAGAAGCAGGGTTAGTCTCACAGCGAAACGTTCTTAAAAAGGAAGCATCCTCCTCCTCCATCATTGTCAAACTTGGATGAGCTCTGTGCACATGGTCCCCTTCAAAAAAAAAACAAGGAAAGTGACAGTTGCTCATTCTTAAGCCCATCATCAGCATCATCCTAAATCATTCGGGAAGGGAACGGACTACCTGTTGGTGTTGATTTTGAGTTTTGTGGTGCAGAGGTAGGTGATTTATTTTTTTTTCCCTGAAAAAGTAAAATAAAATACGTAAAAATAAAAAGAAGAACATTTCCCCTTCCTCCTCCTCCTCTGACTATATTTTCATACAACAAAGTTTGATTGTTGTTGATTAAGTGTGAGTGTGAAGAAGAGAGCGGAGGAATGTCACAACAGTTGTTGATTGTGGTGAGCTATGGAATGAGAGGGTTGCCGGGATAAAGAGTTGTAATATCTATGAGTTGGTGTGTTTCATGTGGTGAAGTTGATTGTTGGCTTTGGGTTTACAGATTTTCTTCTCATATGTATGTGTAGTACATGTGCGAGTAAAAAGGAAAAGGAAGGGGAAAAAATGACTTTTCTTCTGTAAAAGTTTTCTTTCATTTCATTTCATTGTTCACTCGCTCACATCACATCACACATTATTAAGTGGAGATAAAATAGGAAGGGAACACCTGGCACTTTTATTAGAAGAAGCATTATTATACCTTTCACATTTAGAGTCTCTGACGTATTTTTTTTTAATTTGACTTATTTCTCTTCCTTTTATAGCTGAAAAAATCATCGGGAAGAAGAAGAAGAAGGAAGGATTGAAGAAAGATTTTGGAACGGGAAAAATACAATAGTAATTTAGTACAGTTTAGAATAAAGTGAAGTGGTAGACAGGTCGATATCCGACTCTTGAAATAAAATTCTTGTGACATGAGTGGGGTTGAGTGAGGCAGAATAAAAAAAGTTTTCCAACGAAAACAGTATTACCAGTGCAGTGGAGCAGCAGCCTTAGTTAAATACTACTTGGATTAAAAATAATTATTCAAAATGGAAAAAGTCAGTTTTCAGTGTGGAGGGAGGAGAAGAAGCACAGTAGCATGCCAAACTGGATTGGGGCAACTCATCCAAAGAACAGTTTTCCTGAGTTGCTTACTCCTCCTAGTGCAAAGTGTGATATCCCTGTCAACAAAGTCTCACCCGAACCATGCCTTCCCAGAGAACGGAGATTATAGTGGGATGGGCAAGCAGTTCAAGTATATTTGGGGGGATGCGATGGCGGATCCGAAGGCACTGGGTCCTGACGGGAACTCTTATCCTTGGTGAGTCATCAAAAAACTTGTTGAAAATACATCTTTATAATATGCAAATGAAGTGATAAAAAATTGGGCTAATGTTCCATTCTTGCGCATTGTTCATGATATGATTTTGATCTTTAGGGACCTTGCCTCGAAAATCGCAGCGAAGCAGCGTAATCCTCGCACCCTCTTCGCAGAGGAAATTGGTGGGGCTGATATCGGGCTGATTAACCCAGAAACGACAAGGCAGATCCTGCTCAAGAGCTTCGAAGCTCAAGAGTTTGGTGCTGGGATGAACAGCTTCTTCGGCTCATTAAGCCATAGTCACCATCATCATCACGCTCATGGCCACTCCGGTAATGACGCTGAAGGAGGAAGTACTCGGCAAGGTCGAATCTACTCCATTAACCGTAGTAGGTCAAACAAGCGTTCCAGCTATAGGAGTGAAGATGGGCCAAGTCCCCCATCAGATCATCAACATCATCCATCAACCACCTCAACAACTACTCCTCCTCCAAGCCAACAGCCGATGATGCCCGGAGAGGGGGAACATAACATGGGAGGACATAGTGATGGGGGTTGTGTCCCATCCAGGCTCTGCCCTTCCACTTACAATACCACCGCTCCACTTTATGGCATCTCGCTAACTTCTGGACAGCCTGTGACCATTGTACAAAAGTTCCCTGATCTTTTGCAACAGGTTGTGTTCCAGGTTTGCAAGTAAGTACCTTTTTTCCACCCTTAAAAATAGATGCTTACAAAGATAGGTACTTATGCATAATGTTCATTGTGTACAAATAGGTCTGTAACGGGACTCATTTTTATGACTTCATTTTTTAACCTTTTTTACAAAAAAAAATAATAGTTTTACATTAATAAGCCTATTTGAATAAACCTTTCTCACACCATTTGACTTATGCATAACCTCATTCTTGATTTTAGAACCTCAGAATGTGACGTAATTCACGGGGAGTGCGTACAAACCTACTTGCCTTACCTGTTCCTGGTGATTCCTTTGGGTCCGGTGACGCTGACAGGTACATTTGATCTGAATACTTAATTACCTTTCCTTCCATTTTGGCCTATTTTTAAGTGAGCTAAAATGAACCCATTTTTACCCATCTCCATAATCCATCCATTCACCTTTTTCTGATTTAACAGGACAAGACTATGTGCTCGTTGAGAGTGGCTGCGTGTGCAGGCCGAAATACGCCAGTAAAAAGGATGAGGCTCCGACGCTTCCCTTCATCCAGGCTTATACCAATTCCACAAGGGAGAGGAAACGAACGACTCAAGGATAAAAAAGTGACATTTTTACGAGCCCTGCTATAATTAACATACAAAAAAGGAAAGAAAATAATAAGGCAACCGGATTTACATAGATTTTAAGTGCATAATGGACTGGAAATGGACTCAATTGGTGAGTTTAGCTGTAAATAGGACTCTCGGACAACGGATGTATAAAAAGATAAACAATTCATTTCGTTCGATAACAAAAAGGTTCAGATTTAAGAAGGCATGATTTCCATTTTTTAGTAATAAAAAAGTAAGATGATATTTATGTATTATTATTTGTTTTCACTTGGATCATGTCCATATTATTCTGTGTGTTAGTAAATGCTGATAAGAAACATCCCTTTTTTATTAAGCATCTTCTAGAGACTTGTGTAGATTTACGATGATAAACGCAAACAATGCAATGGCAAATGCAAGAGAAAATGGTTAACTTTTAAATGCTATGTACTGTACGTAAATACGTACAAACTTTGTTATAAAAAAAAACTTGTTAAGTATTGTTAATTTTATTAAGAGTTAAGAGAAGAAAAAAAAACGAAAAGGAAAGTTTTTTTTTTGTATATCATGTCATGTTGTAATGTTGTTTGTAAAAGTAAGTAAGTTTAATGCTCAGCTTGGGTAAGAAATAAAACAAAAAAGTATTTTAACGTTTAAGAAAGTATATTTTACTAAATGTAAAAATAGTTATCTGAAAACAATTAATTCTTGGCAATCGGCAATTATAGAAATTTGAAAATTATAGGTAGGTACTTTTCAAATGACTTTGATGGTGAACGATAAGCAAACAGACAGATAGAGATTGATATTGATGAGATGGGGCAAGTTGAGACACGTCAAATTACGTCATGCAAATTTCATTCGTTTTTTCATAGGTTGCAATGTTCCGTTTTGTCTTTAAATCTGTGAAAATAGTGGAATGATTTAAAAATTCAAATTTTTAGCATAAAAATCAGCGCATAATTAAATGTCATTTTTTTTTGCTAAACTGGCCATCAGTATACTTATTTTAATGATGTGCTTGTTGTATATGTAGGTATGTGATTTTTTCCTTTCAATTTAATCGTAGAATTTTTAATTGATGAATTGATACCAATGTAAATTAGGATTTAAAAGAACAAAACAATACTGTCAAGTTGAAATGATTTTCACAGCACATTCTTATAATAACTATACTCTTCCGCTTGTTAGGTTTAAATATTAGTTACTATAACCAATAGTTTGCTGACCACGACTATCGATTCATCATGCACGACCAGGATTAACTTTAAAAATAAGATTCATGAAAATCTAAAACTATCATGCAAATCTGAGCAGTTATTACGAGATACAGGACAGGACAGGGTTTTAGAGGTTGATTTTTGACAAGCAGAAAACCCAGTGCTCGATATTGTATAGCACTGCTCAATTAAAATTGACAAATATTTGAATATTTGAACAATTCAATATTTTTGGACTGTACTTTCCTGCTACTCACGTAGGCATATGATGAATAATACATTAGTTATCCATCTGAATCTCACGTCCAGTTTTTTCCTCCTCCGAACTGACGTGACATTGAAATTTCGGATTCTCCAGCAGTAACATTCTAGTATAATGGGAGGATTTAAAAAAACCTGACCTTGTAGGTAGGCTCCGACATCATGATCATGTATGAATGGCTTATTGATTGACTACAAATACGTTGTTAGTACTGGAGAAGAAAAAACTCGTCTGCTGTGCTAAAATGAATGCACTCATTGCAATCCTCATATTCTGTACAATAGCTGATCCCAAACACATTTCAAATAATGATTCTTTACAAGCGCGATGTCAAAAACGCGATAACTTTCCTCGTCATATTGCATAATGGATTTTATTGTAAAAGTGTCCATTTATTTAGTAGCATTCAATCCTTTATCCACCATATGCAGACTATATTATTTTTAAGATAAAGCGCGATATGGCCTCTGCGACTCTATTCTGGCCGATACAAGTTTTTTGTTATTGGCCGGACACCTACAGCATAAGGAAGAAGTGCGTTATCATCATTATCAATGTGAGATGAGATGAGATGACACAAAAAATTATCAGATATTATTATGTAGCTCTTGTTTGACATTTGAAGTGGAGAGATTACGTCAGCAACATTTAAGCTATATCAAAGTAGTATGACCAATTGAGCTTTCTGCTTTGTAAATTTCGATACCTACTTTTGCTTGGTTATATATGTATGCAACTTGAAGTTGGGGTAGGCTCGGGCTCAGATCCAGTTTTTGTTTTACTAATACATATTTTCAGTTTCCAGTGAGTTCCTCCCGATGTGGAAAGAATTTTTAATTTTCCAGTGTCAAGTATGAATTGTCCTGGCTTCGTTGTTTGAACCCATCAACTGCAGCAAGCTCCATAAACTATCTGCGTGCCATTAATTGCTGGGATGGTCTGGTATATACATATTTTGATTTGATAAGGATAACAGGTATTTTTGCAGGATAATTTGATATTTTGAGTACAACATTGCATTTAATAAGAGGATGGAAACAAACGAATCGATAGACACCAACATAAGTTAGATAGTCACCTTGAAACAGTATTTTGTCTCGCTAGTCATTGGACAACAACCCTGCTGGGATTTAGAAACATTTCATAGTTGGATGGAACAAGACAGAGACATTTTATCAAATTATAAGCAAAAATGGTGCAATTCGAGAATGAAATTACGGAGAAGGAGTTGCAGCTCATTAGTCAGGTACATACGAAATATTTACCATCAATTAGAAACAATGTTAACTTATTTGTAATTTTTGTACTTTGTTTGGGTTTATTTAGCTCCGAATGCGGGTTGAGAATGAGCTGCCGGAGTGGGTTCTGAAAATGACGAAGGAGGACCAGGATCTCTATCTTGTGCGTTGGCTCCGGGGTAATTTGAATAGAAAATTTCAGACATTCCAAAAATAATTAATTAGACATAGATTAAAGTAAACTTTGAATTGTTTTTTTAGCTCGTGACTTGCATCTCGACAATGCTACAAAGATGCTCCGAAATGTAAGTCCATCTGAAGTCCATCGCCATATCTGTAAATTACACATTCTGGTTCTAACAAGCTCCTTTTATGTCTCTAGTCACTTGAATGGAGAAAGGAACGGAAGGCGGACCAAGCAGTGAATATAACCATCCATCCATTTTACACCGAACACTATCCCTACAGTTGTGCAGGCACGGATAAAAGCGGACAGCCAGGTTTGGCCAAGGAAAATGTTTCGAATAAGTCATTTATCTTAGCTAGTAGTCCCCCGGACTATAAATATTGTCGTTATTTAGGATTAATCTATGAATTTTGTATGCAGTGTTTTTGATCCCTCTCGCGGCCTGGGACTTTAGGAAGGTTATCAATAACTCCGACAGGCTCAAGGAGTTTGACGATTTCGTTACGCACTTTTTCGAAAACATATTTTGCAAGCGGATCCGGGAGGAGCACTTGAGGCGGGCGGAGACCGGTCATCCACCCATTACACAAGTCATCCTTTTAATCGATGTGCAAAGTTATCCCTACGGCCAGCTACTTAGTATTGGAGGTACAGTTTAAATATCATAAATTGTGATGCCTCCAATTTAGAATCATTAAAGAAATTAAAATCAGTTTATTAATTTTACCCGAAACGAATTTATTTTCCAGCTATGAAGAAAATTCTTCAGATGGCCGTAAGTGGCATTTGTAGCAAATGCTCTTTTAATATGGATTTGTTGCAATTTTATTTATTTACTAAATTTGAAATGCAGATTGTTAATATTTATATTTTTAATATTCCAATCCCTTCCAGTCAACTTACGAAGCTCACTACCCGGAAATCCTATGCAAAGGGATTTTTATTAACTGTCCTTCCTATTTCGGCATGTTTTTAGCAATGCTGAAGCCAGTGATCGCTCCGAAAACGTTGGGAAAGCTAACTTGCTACTCGCAAATGACAGAGTGGCAGAAGGACATGGTGGAATTCTTGGATCCACAGAATATTCCTGAGCAATATGGAGGAACTGGGAAGAACAAGGCTCATTGATGATGATGATATTGATCAAGACAACCACTTAAATGGAAATGCTCAAATTATGTACATACATTGCTGTAAATAAGTTTAAAAAATATTAAGTGTATTTTTATGCCGGATACGTTTAGGAAAGATGCAGGTATCATTTTTTAAAGTACCTAGGTATTAGGTAGATCTAATTGTTCGGTTAGACTATTTAGGGATTTGCATTTGATCAAACAAGTTTCAATCTACCAATCCACATTTTCGGAAATAAATATGAAAAAATATCAAAAAGGATAAGATGGTTTGTTCCTTAATGCAGTTACAAAACGATTTCATTGCTCGACTCTGTCTGAGTAGGTACTTATACTATAGAATATATAGAAGCATACTATGAGGAAATGAATACCAACATGACGAACGGCTGCAAACAATTTTTTTTTTAATTTCTTTACAGTGTGTGTGTGTGTGTGTGTGTTTTTATTCATTTTTTTAAATTGTCTTGTCAAAAATTATAAATTGGAGAAGTGATAAATGGAGGCATTCAGTTCAAGAGAAACATTAGAAGAGATAATGAAGTCAGTTCTGATGATACCTTCTCATACAAGCAGATCTTGACACTGACTGCACAGGTTTCAGAGAAGCTCTGATCCGTGTTGTTGCCATCATCCATTACATTACCTTAATATTATCTGAAGGGAACCTTTCGGAGATGAGGAATTAATCGGAAACGCCAGGATTTTTGTAAACTGTTTTTGAAAATCTAGAGGAGCTTCTAGAGGACCATAGAACGTAGCCAAAGCGGGAAGGTACCTAAGTCAACTTCCCACCCTTGGGACGGAGCCTCGAGGGATTGGTTCCGCCACTTCTTCCGAAAACGATAGGCAATGGACCAACAGGTCGAACAGATATGGATCTTGTTGAATTATAGTTTTGTTTTGATTTTTTTTCAATCACCAGTTCATCATTCTTCTTTTGGTTAACACGCAAAAACAAATGCATGTATGGATTCCTATGCTACATGTTTCATTTTCTTACCAGAACCTTAACTAAGGATCGTTTGGATTTTTAATCGGAATTCTGATATGAAAAGAGATTCCGATTGATGGTTTGACTGAGACTGTAGATCGGAATAGACATGGTGAACTAAAAGCTGTTAAGTCTGAAGAAAGAAAAGAAAAAAAACATTAGTTTGCGAACCCTTATTTTGCCATCGAACTGATTCTTGGAGTCCATCTTACAATTAGTCCGGTCCACTCAGGACTGAACCGGAAGAGCAGAACTGACACAGTGGGCAAGCTGTGGGCTACTTAAGTACATACTTCCTTGAGTAGATCGGGTAGGGCGTTTGTCTCTTTACTCAAAACAAATGTTGAGATTCACGAGCACTGCTACATCATCTCTCCCGACAACCTCGTTATTCCATGCTCTATCCCTGAACTCAAGAGTCATCCGCATCCCCAATAGTTTTTCAATTCCATATCGGGGTGCGAGGGGCAGACTACCGACCTCAGCTGAAGAGGAAGTTCTCTAAAACGAAAACATGATTCATGATTCAAAATGATTCATGGGAATGAGCTTAATCCACCGGATTCAACACGCTTTTACCATCATGGGGCTAGTCTTGGCCGAGATCTTCGCTCTTCTTCTAATGCGTTCTCATTCTAGAACCCCTCCAACCTTTGAGCCAGTTCAGTGGGAACAATGGGACTCCATCAACGGAAGAGGCAACATGGGTCTAGCTAGGGGAGAAGGATGAACCTCCCTCTTTACTCCTTCTTTATACTCGACAATCGTTTCTCTCAAAACTTTAATTTGCATGACTCACGACTCGATGCCAGTTTACATTTGGTAATGATTCAGGGAGAGAGATAATTATGAAATCAAAAATTGAAATCTATCGATGAGAAGAAATGACATAACGATTCGGATTGTTTGCATTGGCAACCCCGTCCTTTGGGTCGGACCGTGCTCTCGTTCTCACATATCTACATGCATATTTTGAAAGCTGGGGCAAGCTGAGACTTGGAATTACTACATATGCCCATACTTAATTCCTCCATGTATGGGTAACGTATATGATTTATTATTAAATATTACAGCCTCTCGACAGGAACATCATGAAGGTTAATGAAACCGAAGCCACATAATGAAAGTAGCTATCTGAATATATATGAAATACTTGCGGGATTGATTAACGGACGAACTGAGCTGTGTGGCCGGTCCGACGAATCGTTCCGGTGATAAAATCAAAATTTTAATGTTCCGGAGGAAGGAATCTGACGTCTGAAAATCCAAGCATGACTGAAAATAACTGGAAAAACGTGTCTAGTCTGAAAAGACCTAGAAACGACTATTAAAAATCAATGGCTCACCCTGAAAGGACGTTGTCCAGTTACACGTGTCCGTAAAAAAATATGATTACATCAGAGTAGAAAAAAAACGTCTGTGTGTGAGGGATAATCATAGGTGACTGATACTTAACATGCGAGAGCTACCTACCTACCCACATCATGAACTAAAACTAGACAGTTCTGCAATTACCAAAATATTTTCCGCAACTTTTGCAAAACTTCATAATAATACGTATCTGACACCCTTGCAATTTTTTTCGTGTTCAGCTTCCATCACAAGTTTCGAACGTTACATTTTATACAAATCGAGTCATCATGTTACAAAGTATGGATGGTGGTGGTGGTGGGAATGACGTAGGATCTCGATCTTGTTGTTCATCCATATAATTTGTTTTCAAATTAATTTTGCCTGCCAACAAAGAATAAGAAAAAAAAACAACTTTTTTGCATTTTTCATCTTCTTCCTTTCATTTATATTTTACAGATTTAGAACATGTGGAAATAGAAGTGGAATGGGAGGTAGATGACGAACCGTGATAAAAACGATTGAATGATAATCTTCGCTAGTGGAAGAATGGAGGGCATAGACAAGTGCATGTCAGTCAGGCAATTTTAAGACAGGTGCAGAATGATTTTTTTCTTTTCATTTTGCAAAATACATTTATGACTATGACGTAGAAAGAAATACATAGGGATTTAAAAAAAATTATAGCTAAAATATTTTTTAAAAATATTATGTTTCAAATTTAATAATCTTGTTGAGTTTTTAAATGGGAAATTAGATTGTTTGAGAAGGAAAGTAAACATCCAATTTCAATTACCATATTTTCAACAAAACAAACACAAGTACAGACATAAACTTGCAGCTGAAACGCAATAATAGTCATAGTTGAACATTCTTTCTGAAGAAAAAATTGCGAAGGAATTTTCAGGAAGTGTTGTGGACTTCCAAGCGAAAAACCATTCAATCAAACTTTCCTTAAAAAAATGTTGGCAAGCTACTTAAGACAAATGTAGAGTGTAGTTTAATAAACGGTAGTTCCAGGCGGTTATGGTTCCGGTTGGTTGCCCGGCATGGGATTCAATTTGTAAACAAAAAATACAGTAATTATATATCCAAATGCTTTCATTTTTTATTTCCCATGGACTAAAATATTGTGCTAAGTAAGTTCCGTTATTTTAGCGTTAATGATTGATGATGATTTGAGGAAAAAATAAAATAAAATGGATCAGGATTCACAGGTGGCTTACACACGTTTAGGCTGACATGCTTTTGCTGTTGTAAAACTGGACTGGAACTCATTGTTTAATTCAAGTTACTGATAAGCTTAGGCAGACATGCTGGATAACAACAATGGGGATGGTTCCGGCATTTAGCTGATGAGACTGACTGACTACTACCGTAAAAAAAATAGCTTCCAAGCCAAAGCCCAATCATTTTCTTCAGCAGACAGACAATTTTATGAACACGTGCGTAGGTATTCTCGAAAGTAATGCATTGTTACTGGTGGAGGGAAGAGTAAACGATAGCACTCATTAACAGACATTTTTACAGCTATTCATTACACAATAAAAACAAACGCTCTCATCAGCCACCTCATCATCATCCTGATAAGTACATAAAAATCAGTAAATATCTTGTAATAGGTAGGTATGGTATGTGTGCTTATCAATGCGTAGGTGGTAAATAAGTTTGAAGTGGATAACACTCTTCTGGATTAGAGTTTTCAGCTCAAATGTACTATATTATGATTTATTAAAGTCAAATGCATAAAAAATATTGAAAAATCACTGGAAAAACATGAACAATGGAGATGGATGGAAGTGCACGGCCGTGAGACTTAATCCCACGAAGAAAGATGAGCAGCTTGAGAGCTCGAGCCATGTAGCCATACCCATGATGACCTTCTTGTTTGCTAAAAAAGGTTTTGCTAACTTTTGCATACAATCCGCATCGGGTTGGGTACAGTGATGAAATTTGGATTTTAGATCAAATATTTTTCCATGCATGCATGAAACAATCATCAGCCAGCACATCACCTTATTTTTTCTTCTTCTTCTACATGTGAAATGAGTGAGTTTACATCTAGAACAGATGTACAGACTTCATGGATTATTAAAACTGAAAAAAATATTATGCAAACGAAAACATTTTATATCCTTCTTGTCTTTTGCATATACAATGCAAGAAAAAAAGTTCCAGAGAATGTAGTAATTAGTTGCTAAAATTAGCGTACTCTACAGGAGCAGGAGCATAAATCCAGAAATTAATTATATAGAAAGAGATGATGAGAGATGGATCTTCGAAAGGAAAAAAATAGTTCCACTTGGATGCTTCCACTTCTGCATATAAATATCCCATAAATTCACAGTAATAGAGAATCTTATCATACTACATTTCAAATGGGTAGTTTGAAATTTTTTATGAACCTTCCAATATGAATAATTTGTTGAGGAGTTTGATGCAGATTGCAGGGGAATGTAAAATTACTTGGTTAGATGGACTCATGGAGCAAAAATTCCAGGCATATGGCGTAATTGAGAGAACTGAAGTGGATTGGAATGCGAACGGAAAACGTATCTGCTAATTATTACATTAACAGCCGATTATTACATTAGCTGATAGTTAAACTGGAGGGCAAGCAAAATTGCGAATGCAAATCTTCGCAACAATGATGATGAATGACAATATACCATATACACATACAAGTAGCGAGAATCTTCTTCGCTTGAGTGCTTCCGTACGTACTTAACACTTAAAAGTTAAAGCGGTGATGAATGATGATAACCTCTAACTTCATAATTCCACAGCAGTTAAGAAAAGTTAAGGTAAAAACGTAGTTAACTTGCTGCATACAATACATATCCTTAGTCTATATAATTGTACCTAATTGCCCTTTCATTAAAAGCTCATCACCATGCATCATGCTCATCCATCAGATCCATATTGCTTCTTAGGTTAGTAGTACGTGCCCCTTCCATGAAGAATTTTTATTTAGCCATTTTTATTTTTAACTTTTGAACGCATTTTTCGTTTTGTCAGTAATGAGAAATAATATTGAATTGTTTTCCGCATTAAAAAAACTTTTTTTTTGCAAAAAAAAATAAGAAGCATTGTTGGGGCTAATAATGGGTTTAAAAATTAGGTTTTTGTTTTGCACAATTTTTAATTTTTGGTTATATTGAGATTTCGCCAATTTACACCAGCTAAGGACCAAAGAGGACGACGATGATGATGATAAGTCGTAAAAATCATGAACATGATAATTGACAATATGATGATGGCCGGGCCACCCCCCAAAACTAACAAAAAACAGACATACCTAAACATAAACCTTATCCCGTGCTGAAATAATTTGAAGTAGTTTGGTTTTCTACAAGAAAAAGGTTACGTCTTGGAATATGGTTTGATGACTGACCTTTCAAGCAACGCTAACGATGCTGTTTTTCAAAAAAAAAAGATGACGTAGTTTATTCTTGTCTTGTGTATGTATGCACATGAAACGGATGACGTATTCCGTGGGCAGTGGAGGTGGTTGTTATTATGGTAAGGCCTGGCCTTATAGCTTCTAGAATTTCACGCGCTTTTACAGCTTCATCCTCATCGCAATCATAATATTACGGATGGACGGTTTCTCGCTTGGAAATTATTTTCTTGGCAGTGGAGAAAAAAAACGTTGATGATTGTCTGTGATAGCAGCGTTCTGGTGAATGTAGAACACGGGAAGGTATCCATCCAGTGATGGAATACAAAATGAAAAAAATATCTTGTTTTTTTTTTGCAGAATCTTCCTCCTGAAAATTGTTCGATAAGTATAACTATTACATGATGATGGTGATTGTATATTGTGATGTTGATGTACCTACAAACAAGATACAAACTGGCTATATATATATCATATATTAGCATCTCTCTCTCTACTTGCTTTATTATAAACGACTTAATTAAATCTGAGAGAGAGAGAGGCAAAAGCTGGTGCGGTGCTGGTTGGTATAAATAAGCCCCGAGGTTGGCTCAACTCTCGTAATCATTCGTCTTTGTTCTTTGGCGTCACATCTGCAGAAATCAACTTCCAAGTTTGTGTTTTTGTGCGGAGTTCTAAACTCGTTGAGAAAGCTTAACAAATCATCATGAAATTCTTCGTAAGTTGGGAAACAAAGTTTTTTCTTTGAAATTGGATTTTTGGAAACGGGAGTCTGTTGGACGGAAGTTTAACCTTGACTCTGGATTAATTTTGATCTATATTTATTTGCAGATTGTTCTCGCTTTGTTCGCCCTCGTGGCTGTCTCCCTCGCCCAACCCGTTGATCAGGAGCAGGGTTCGGCCTCCGCTCCAGAGGAGACCAAGGGCGCTGTTCCGGCTGCGGAGGGAAAGGACCTTGACACTGCCAACAGCTACGTTTACGGTTACGGTTATCCAGGCTACGGATATGGCGGTTACGGCCTTGGATATGGAGGCTATTATGGCGGTTACGGATACGGATATCCAGCCTATTATGGCGGTGGCTATGGACTGTACTATTAAAAATTTGAACGAACTTTGTTTTCAAAACGAAAGACTTAATCTATTACATTGACATGCAATTTAACTGTATTACTCATTTCATGAGTAGAGGAGGAGGGACTATTTTTGTGATTTTTAAATATTTTATCCTACGACCATATAACTAGAGAAGTTTATACATACCGAGTGTCTTCAGTTTTTTCCAGAGTGTGTTACATTTTGTAGATACAAAAATACCTATGAACAGTTTTTTACAAATAAAATCTAAAGACGGTATTTTGTTATTTATAATGAATCATATGAAAATTGGGTTTATTTTTTTCATCAAATCATAAATCTGTCATTTTGCATATAATATATATAAAGACATTTTTTGTAGTCAAAAGTCACATATATCTTGGTCCGGAGAGTCTGAGGAGCGACTCTAAATATTATTCACAAATATGGCTTAAGGGAACACATTACGAAGTTTTGTTTCACCGGTAATGGGTGATTTGGCCAAGACTTAAAAATCCCAGTGAGATGTCCCCATCCGCACCAACCCGAAGGGAATTCATCGTGGAGTACTCATCATAAACTTGGTCGATATCAAACAAGTAGCATCTGAAAGAAAAATATAGCATGTAATTAAAGTCTATATTCCATCACTAGAGTTTGAGATTCCTTGATCATCGATGAAGAATTTACTTACGAGACTCGCCAACCATTAAACTCCATCTCATCGTAATTATTTTTCTGGAACTTAAATTCCATGTCATCACATTCTTTGAGCTGAACACCCGGAAGGCATTGCAAGAAGCGTCCTAGTCGAAGTCGAATATAGTATTTCCCTCGGACGGAAGTAGCTAAAGTGTCCAACGAGCCCAGTAAAATTTTTCGATTTGGCAGGTTTTCTTTTCCAAGCTCAAGATAAACGCGGGGTTGATGATTGATGGAGACTGATTTCCAAATTAAGATGACTGCTAAAGTTAGTCGACTAGAGTTGATGGGAATGTTCATGGGAATCCATCTGCAATTGGTAACAATAACAAAGTCAACAACTAAGTACGCATCAGGTAAAACATTTAAAACACATAAATATTTAGGTAAAACATTGCGTGTGATACGTACAGCGGGGAAAATGTAATAGGGTTTTCATAGTCTTTTCTCTGTTTCGAGTTCAGGATTCTGATTGCTCCACCTCCGTTAAAGGCCTCCTCCATATCATAGACGACCTTTGTTTGTTCATCAATTAACGCTGAAGATGGTTGAATTGGCTTTTTGTCCTTTTGTTTCTCCATGTTTTTAATTTCTTCTGCAAACTTTGCATGTGCTTTGCTGCAGTCGTAGTCGAGACACTTTATGGAAGAAAACATCACTGGTTGGAAGGACTGCTTAGAAAGATCGAACCAAGAAGATTCCGACGTTACCTATAATTTGTAAATCAAAGTTTGAGAAACATTTTGATAAAATCAGACTGAATTACATTAATTTAAATCTCACTTTTCCAAAAGCAAACTTCTTTTTCCCATATCCTCGGGAGAAGTCTGTTGCAAAATAAATGTTAAGGTTTTCGTCATCCTTATTTTGACCAGAATAATTATCACAGGAACTTTCACCAGACTTGTAAGCTTCAGGATCTACATTTATGGAAGACGTTATGGCCTTGGCTGTTGGAATGAGCTGCTCCACCAAAAAGCGGAAATGAAAATTTGCCAAGCATTTTGTCCACAATTCATCGTCCATACATGGGAACTTGTTGAAATCGTGACTTTCATAGGTCCATCTACAACATAACATATCACAGTAAAAAACATTACGAAACAAATCCTTAAATCTTAAGAAGATTCTAATAAAAGTAACAACGATTGTAAAAACATTTAAAATGTACCCAGGAGCAAAGATGGCATACGAAAGGTCGTGTTTGGAGATCTTGTCGATAGCCTGTAAATTGCAAAAAAAAAAGAAAAAGATATAGGAAAATGAATTCATTAGTGAACTTTAGCAAACATCAAATATTTATTTAGATCTGTCTTTGGCAGTACCAGACAAGTATTAGTTCCACCAGCACCCCAGCAACCTCGACCCCAACAGTCCACCCCGACAAAAACATCGTACTTCCGGTCCGCTGCCGTTACAACCGAATTAGAAAGTTTTTCATCGTTCCAATTGTAGTTTAAGAAGATCCCGTCACACTTGTCAAAGAATAATCTAAAAATCATGTTAAAAGGTTTGTCGCATCATTGGCCCCATATTTAAGAATGAATTTAGAGGATAAAAAATAGCTAAATTGTGTTTTTACTTGTTTTCCTGATTTAAACCGTTTTGCCAATCTAGTTTCCCATCTTTCGTGACGGAATCGTACCTGATATTTACAACAACAAAAAATTAATCAAAAAATATGAATGAAGTTTTGTAAGAGCTTTTACATTAGCGTAGGGATCTCCAATAAGACATACGACATACCAAATAACTAAATTATTGGAAGATTTTTCCTTCAGAGCCTTGGTTAGCTTATGCACAAATGTCAGCATGTCCTTAAGGCATGATTCAACAATTACGTCACACCTTGCAGTGGGTGGGGGGGTTTTCTATACGTGCTTCATATTGTGACACTATGGGTGGGTAAGACACAAAGTATGTGATGTCACGCATAACATGTAAAATTGCTTGCAAACGAACGTTCGTTTTTATCTACATATAGGTGATCTGACATTGAGTAACAGCAGAAAAAAACTCAAACTCAAAGCCCGGTACAGTAGTTTGGGCTTTCTTCTATTCTTTGCTTGAGCATATTGGCATAATATGGTAAGAAAGCTCCTCTTTCAATTCCAAATTCTAAATGTGTACAGTATCAACATAAGTTTATTGAAAAACTGCCATCCAAAAACGTTTTCATTCCAAATTATATTTAATTGTTTAGTGCTTCATCATGTATAGTTGGAAGTTAAAATTGTATCGCGAATTTCATGCAGCGTACAAGGCTGCAACTTGTAAATCACATCACATTTGTGATGAAGAAGTTCCAAAGTTATGGAAGCAACTGCAAAAAGCCGACGGAAGTTTTAGTTCAAACGTTAGAGAGGAAATTAAGAAACTGCGAATACAGGAGTCAAACAATCGGGGATCGTTATTAAATTTTTTGGTAATAATCCTACGTAGGATTTAGATTGTAGTTGCTGTTGTAAATAAATTTTCAGTGCTATAATTCATCCCCAACAACTCCTAACATTGCTTTATATTTTGCATTTC
This sequence comes from Lepidocyrtus violaceus, assembly GCA_034696905.1. Taxonomy (NCBI): domain Eukaryota; kingdom Metazoa; phylum Arthropoda; class Collembola; order Entomobryomorpha; family Entomobryidae; genus Lepidocyrtus; species Lepidocyrtus violaceus. The sequence continues at coordinate 5,795 of JAQGAI010000271.1, read as the reverse complement.
TAGAAAAGAGCTCCAGGTCGTCGTTCATCAGCTGTTGGGGATCCCGACCCTCTGGAAGTAGTTGAAGTAATTCAAAACAGCCCAACGCTTCCTACTCCACTGGAAGCCAGCAACTCGGTATCAAATAGTGATGAACCACAGGAGACTACTGAACAATCTCAAAAGTTCGAAACACCGGCCCAGGACAAAGTTCAAACTGAAATCAACATCCTGACTTTTGATGTGGCACACCTCAGCAGCAAAAAAGAAAAGGGGTTAGCAACGGATGATGAAGTTCACAAATTAAAAAAACTGAGAATTGATTTAAAGAAGAAGATTCAAGACCTGAAGAATAAGAAAAAGGCTCAAGAAAGACAGAAACGAAGGCGGGATAGAGCTCGACAAGTCATTTTGTCAAATCCAGATGTAGCAGAAAAGCTTAAAAAACGGAAGGCAGTGGGGCGGCCAGCATTGGAAGAGGATCAACCTGATTTACTGAAAGCCATAATAGACCTTGCCACCTACGGGGCTGCCGCAGAAGAACGACGTCGTTCTGAATTGGTACGGTCTGTAAAGACACTGGACGAGCTTACGGAAGCCCTTAGCCATGACTTCCAGGTAATATTTGTAGTTTAAAATCGCTATTAAATTATCAAAGTAACCATTTTTAACAAAAAGCATTAAATAATAACACAAACGTTATATTATGTAATTGTAGATATCCCGAAGCGGAGTATACCTGCGGCTACTACCTAAGCGATCTAACTCAACGGAAGGGAAACGTCATGTTAATACTGTCCCGGACAGGCTTATTCGTGCAACCAACGATGGACATAAACAACATGCTGACACAATGTTTTGCAAAACCACTATAAACTACTTAGAAGAGATTGCCTCTTTCCTTGGTCCCAACACTTCGTTATTTCTTTCTCAGGACGATAAGGTTAGAAAATAACACCATCAAAATATACTTGTTGCTAACAAAAAAGTTAAATTAATCGCAAGAAAGGGCAGTCATTATACTTAAAACTAAAAAACGAACGTTCGTTTATTGCAGGCGCGGGTTCCGATTGGAAAAACGGCAGCCAACAAACAAACTCCACTTCTGATGCATCTTGACTATCGAATTCGTTTACCTGATCACGATTGGGTGATTGCGGAGAAACATAAATTAATTCCTTCCGTCTACGGGGTGATGACGATCAAGAACGGAATGATTGGAAATCCAAAAGCAGTAACATACAGTGGGCCCACATTCATCGCCATTCGCAGTGGGAAACACAGCAGTAGTACGGCATATTCTCACGCAAAAGATTTCGATACGTTATTAAACACGGAGGAATTCTTTGAATACAGTCGCAGTGCCGATGGGGGGATTAAGCCTGTTGTCATCATTGTTGTCGATGGAGGACCGGATGAAAACCCTAGGTTTTACTTTCATACAGCTAAAGTTAATAATATTTCTAATTCATACTTCTTGTTCGATAATATTTAACCGACGTCGGTTTATTTGATTTGTGCAGGTACGAGAAAGTAATTAATTGTGCTGTCTCACACTTCATTAAGTACGACTTGGATGCTATCTTCATTGCCACAAATGCTCCTGGACGTAGTGCCTTCAACAGGGTTGAACGAAGAATGGCACCCTTAAGCAGAGAATTAGCTGGGCTTATCCTTCCACATAATAGTTTTGGACAACATCTGGATGATCAAGGACGGACAATTGATGCGGATTTGGAACGGCAAAATTTTGAAAAGGCTGGGAATGTCCTTGCAGACACATGGAACGAGCTAGTAATAGACGGGTTTCCTACGAAGGCTGTATATGTTAAACCGGATGAGAGTGAAGCAACAAACTTGGAAACAAGATCGGTCGAGTGGCGTTCGCAACACGTTCGAGAAAGTCACTATTTTCTACAGGTAAGTCGTATCTTTAAAAGCAAACACTTTCCGACGTCGGAAAAATGCCGGACACCTTCGAAAATATTACGTGGATAATAATATTTTGTGTGTTGCAGATTGTAAAATGTTCTGACCGAACTTGTTGCAATGCTCCGCGAAGCCCTTACTTCAACTTTTTCCCCAGATTTGTACCAGCCCCTTTATGTATTGATGAAGAAACTCTTAAGTCCACTGACAACTCCGATGGATCAAACTGTTTCACATCATTCATGACCCGTTTACATCTTAATGACGCAGCTTTTAAACTCGGAAACGAAGAAGTTCCTTTTGACATTTGTTGCCCATCTGTACAGGAACTTGTTGTCAGCCGCACCTGCGATCTGTGCGGAGAATACTTTGCCTCAATAAAAAATTTAAAACAACATCGAACAATGTGTCGAAGACGGCGCAATGTCAATAATCCAACGTTGGATTCGGAGGCTGCTCCTGCTAACCTATTTGTCTCCAGACGACATAACCGCCCAGTTCGAGAGTCAGCTAAACGCGGAAGAGAGAAAATGATAACTTGGACGTCTAGACTAAATGATGTACATTGCGACTGGGTCGATGAGGAAGACCTTGGTAACGTTGAAATAGAAAATACAACTAACGAGCAAAATAATCAATCAGATAGAATTCCTGTTGTAACTATTGAAACGGTTATGAAATCAAATTGGCAGTCTGATGATTGAGTATGTGAAGAGGTAATAAATCTTTATTCCCACGTATCACTAAGCTTGTAATTACAATAAGTAATTTTTCCAATTTATTAACACATTTGTAAGGATTAAATATTATTATGTGAATAAGTGCTATTAAGTGTAAGCAATATACTGTAAATGAACTAGTTTAATTAAAATTAAACACTTTTAAATCTATTTGTACAACAAATTAATCAATGTATTAAATGAATTTGAAGTAAATCCAATTCTAAATTTAACATTTACCGATTGTATATTTATTTACAATGTAACCGACGTCGGTTCAATCAAAACGAAGGGGAATGATGACACTGGCGCTTTGACGGCAAAATCCACATTTGTTTATTCCTTGAATACACGAAGAGCAGTAAAGATGCCCGCATGCTAAAGCTACAGTCACTACGGTGTCGTAACAGACTTTGCATACATCCTAAAACAAAACAAGATAATGATAACAGCATAAAATATAGACAGACTTTGCATAAATAGCATAAAAAGATATTTAGCAACAAGATCCGTTATGTAATTACCCGTGGAACATCCATTTCATAGTTAGTCTTACAGCTTTTCAACAGTTTTCAGTTGCCATAAATGACCTCCAGCTGTGAATTTAGTTGACGTTGGCTGTCAGCCAAGAAAAGATAATTGAACTTTTCTAGCTGGTCTTTCATCCTTCTCAGCATTGCCTTTTTCTCAGGCCACTCACGCTTGCATTGATCGATTCTTAACGGACGTCCGTTATACGTCTCCTAAATTTACAAAAAAAAGTTATTAATATTATATTAATATAATAGTTGCTGTTGCTAATAAGGCCATAATATATAAACTTGAGTTATATAATAAACGTACAATTCCCTCTGCAATAAAATGTTCCAGTGTTCCTTTTGACTCATTTCAGTCTTCCAAAAAGCACAATGTAGTTTTAAATTGGCTCTTCTTTTTGTAGAGTCCATCGTTTAGCCTTATTTGGACTTCAGACAACTCCTCCATTCGTGAAAGCAGCAGTTCAACCTCGTCATCAAGGACCCACTGCCGTCTGGCCTAAAATAAATTTGTTCATTATTATTAATTTCGTTGTGGTTTATGCTTTTACTACAAATATAATTCTTTTGTATTTAGATACAATTACAATTACCATTTTTGAAGTCACTCGTATATCTCGAACAGCAGCATTTTCTTTGGAAAACGATTCAAGCAATTTACTGGCCACATCCAGAGTCCGTGTCATCACACCGACGTCGGTGTTGCTAAGTTCAGGAATTGCATCCATTTCCAGGTCAATTTCTTGAAAAAAGTCACTGAGCCGGCTCACTTCATGCTTGACTACCACAAACTGCAAAGAAACAGGCATAATTATTAATTGACAATTATTTACAATTATGTCAATAGACGAATTTCCATTATTTGTGATATGTAGAATGTAATTATTATTATTGTAATTATTATTAAAAGTTAAATACCGGAGGAACACTGTCACGAATGCAAATCTTATTTGCCCATTTCTCCAAACGAATGGCATTCTTACTGGCGTGTTGTTCAGGATGAGTAACGACATTCCGAAATCGCTGGATTTCGTTACGCACACGGACGTCCGTGTTTGCCTCTCGACAATCACGACTATGATGAAGGACACTTCCACACTTCCAGCAGGCACCTTCCATTTTAAAATGGCACTAGGTTGACTGTAAACTCAAGGGCACTGCTTTTTTTGTTCGATAAATAACTTTTTAACACTAACTTACAATAATAAACTAATCAAGATGAATTACTAGACTCAAAACCTTCAACCTTCAAAACAAACAACAGATCTCAAAACCTGCTTTTAATTTCATTTACAAACAACAACAAGCTAAGTTGAACCGATGGAACATGTGTTGATTGGGCCTTTATGCCTACTTTTAGTCAAACACAATGCATTTTGCACAAGGTGCACATGATTTCTTTTTATTTGGGGTAGCTTGAGTTAATGTTGAATGTGTGACAGTGACATGGAGGGGGGGTGGTTCATTTTGGACGTGACGCATATGTGACAAGGGGGATGGGTGGTCTAAAAATATCCAATTTTAGCGTGACGTAATTGTTGAATCATGCCTAACTTGTCCTTCCTCCAGTTTGTTTTCGATATTTAGTAAATAGCCATCAAAGCCATAGTCTTGATTAATTTTGCATAACTTTTGCACAGTCTTGTCGATTGATTCTTCCGAAGCTAGGAATTTCGAACACAGCTCGGCCCCATCATCCCACTCTGTAATTATAGTCCCTGTAGACCAGACAAAATGAAATTACTTCATCAAACATTGCAATCTTTGAAAATACTGCGTAAGCGATGGCTAATCAAAATCGAAAAATTACCTAAAATTTTCGTTCCGTGGGAATGCGCAGCGTTGATCCATCCGAGCGTTGGAATGGTCACAAACTTGTGGGCAAAGTACACGAAAACATCAGTCAGGAGCCAGTGACGAAAAGTGTAATTTTCCAGGTTGCCGGTCCCATCCACAAATCTTCAGAAAATAAAAATTCCATTTAAATCAAAACAGAAGCGGTGAGGTGACATGGCATAGATTTGATTGTTGATATGACATATGGATCATAACTACTTTGCTTTAAATCATTTAACTTTACCTGTCATCCCCATATCCTCCCTTCAAGTCATGGCACACAAGTGTCAACGGATGCTTGGACCGTCCATTAGCGTCGCCTCCCACACGCTTCCCATTCAAATTGATCTTTCCATTTCCAAAACTCCGCATCAAAAGGGGCACGGTCCTATCCCTACAAAGTTTACTGACGATAGCTCCGCCTCCCCCATCTTCTTCACCATAGTTCATAAGCTCTTCAAATGTTGTCAACGGTTCGTAACACAAATTATCGCAGATCTCCTCCGAAGAAGCCATCCCTCCAGCTTTCTCTTTTAAAACCAGACTTGGAGGAGATGTTGAAGAGCCTGCGGAAACTGGACCCATTTATTACATAACAACTTCCCCTCCTTCTTCTCCCTCTTGTAAAACTGGCTGACTGTATTTACTATTCAAAGAAAGTCGGAACAAGATAGCAGTAAATCACTTTATGTACTCATTATACTCTGTAAAGTACGTTACTTTTTAAATTTTAATGAAGTTTCCCCACCTCGAAAAGTATATCCGCCTCTCTCAACAAGGCAACATGTCAGTCACA
>JAQGAI010000270.1:0-23092 GCA_034696905.1 Lepidocyrtus violaceus | reverse complement strand
TTATGGATTTTCAAATTTCAAATTGAAAAGTCATAGAGGTAGACAGACATCATCCCCATGAAGGGTTATTGGTTTTGCTTGAGTTTCAATAATTGAGATTTTGTGGTCTGAACGTCTTCTTCAATCCTCTTCTGCTTATAGTTATGTATGGCAAAAGCAAAAAAAAATGAGTGAGGGGAATGCGTCCTCACGTCATAAATTTGAGTTGGCTGATTTTATTTCTTGAAATTTGTTATGCTTGGCTTTTTAGTGTCGAGTTTCCGCTGTGATCCTGGTTTTTGTGTCTTGGCTGGGGTCTCCTCCGCCTAGAAATCTTAATCTCTTTCCAGTCAGATTAAAAAGAAATAGGAATGAGGTAGAGGTGTACCTAAGCCAAGGGAATGTTAACCTTAAAAATACATACGAAGAGAAGAGAGATTTAAAAAAAGGAATTATAAATCGGCCGCAAAGCCCGTAAATCGTTTTTTTTTCTAGAAAGACTCCAAGCTGATGTTCCAGATTATTTTTGCTTTTGGGGGGAAATAAATAACGGGATTTGATGAAAAGTTCTGGCGTGCATAGTGGGGGAAAAGGAAGGAGTTTTTATTGAGGAAATTGATTGCTAATTGAATAGGCAGAGAGAGACTTATGTGTTTCTTCTCCAGTCACAGGAGGACATGGACGGGGGGTTTTAAAAGCAGGACTGCTGTTGAGAGAGCCTTCAGGGCTAAAGTAAATTCATTCGTATTAAAAACTGGACGTAAAAAATCTATAAAGGTTGTCTTGATATAAAAAAGTGCAGAAAGAAAAGAAAACATAAGTACAATGGTTGCTTTGCTAACTAATGGTATGGGGAGGTAAACGTGATTTAATCTAATTTTTTGAGATAACTATTATTATGTATTATAATTGGAGTTGAACACGAGCTGAGCCAGGCATTTTTTACTTGAATGTATTTGAAAGAACGTTTTCACTTGTTGGAAAGCAATATTACTCCTGTAAGTTACTTCCTGCCGGCGCCTAGACTATAAACAAGCATTTAAATTGGCAGCTCTGTGGCTTGTTCTTTACGTAACGATCGGGATTTCGTAAAAAAAAATGTAGTTTAAGGTCATATTGGTCATCGATCCTGATCATAATGACCATATTTCTCAATATGTTTGTTCTAGCGTACGATGTGTACAGCCCCATGTCCATCTCCTTTTCCATTCCCTTTCCTCTGCTGTGGCTACATTTTCTTTTTTTAAAGTGTTGGTTTTAAAAAGTGTGGGCGTCTCAATCACTCACTCCAAATAAGAAGGTTACCAGTCAGGTTCTCTAAAACAGCCGAGGAGAAGAAAAAAGGTAATTAGATCTTCTAATGATGCGACGCTGATAATAATAATTATTGTAGGGATGATGATAAAGACTATCCTTAAGTGACTCCATATTGGTTTCTAATTTCTTATTTCGTTTCCATAAAAAAAGACGAAGAAAAAACGTTTTTCTCATGAATTCGAAGAAAAAAACTTGATGGCTCATTTTGATGGATCAGTAAATAAGTAACAGTTGTTTAATGTTTTTCTGCTGACTGGCGCTGGCTAAACTGACGCTCGGCTCGACTACGACAACATCTAAGATCATGGATCCCATTTACCGTTATCTTTTGATTATGGTTCGGTTGGGGATAATAGTTGTAGCTCTCTTCAGTTGCTGAATCGTCGATGTAGGTAAATGATCATGATCACTGATCAAGATGATGACGATGACGATAATGTACCGTGACAGTAAATTTTGAGGCCATAAAATCCATCCCCACGGAACATTAACTGATCCTTAGCAATAAAAAAAATATAATTCGGATGAGTAAATGCAGACTTTTTTTAAAAGAAAAATCGCCAGAAAGTAAAATGTTTAGAAACTAAAACAAATATCTCCAAAAATCAACATGACCAGGACCAAAGTGTATATAAATATGCAAATATGTGATGAAAGAACTTTGACAATCACTTGTCATATGAGATGAGCAAATATTTTATTGACGTGGGGGCTTTCTGCAAACACGAACATCAGTTATCATATTTTTATGCTAAAACATTTCTCATTTGAAGTAGAAAGGAAGGAATCGCCACCATTACTGGCGCAACAACCAAAAATCGATAATGATTATGGCAGTAAGTAGTTATGAGATGAGTTGGTTATTATATTATTGATGCGAAGGCGCCGCAAAGTTTGCTTACCTAACTTCCCGCTCGTCAAATAATCATTGCCAGTCAGTAATCATCATTATCAAGTCACATGGATCAATTAAGGTGTTGGCATGGCGTTGTTGTTGTTTCTTCCTGGAGATCGATAATCCGCAGCTATTTAATCAATTCCATACCATGCCATGCATCATCGTCAGTCTATTTTTTGAGAGGGATCGGTAAATGGTTTCGGCTTCGAGCGGAGGAAGACTCGCGGCTTGGTTGTTGTTTTTTTTAATTCGACTGCAATGCAACATGGTCATAAAAACAGATTTCTAATAACATTACATGGTGTGGTGGTCATACTATGGTTGGTTGGTCCTTGACCATCACCATCATCGAGGTTGCAGTTTTTTTTGGAGCTATTCTTCAATTTAGTAATTTTTATTTCATGGCATTAGAATTTCCTCCCTGCTGCTGATGATGATGTTAAAATATGGGAGGAAATATTTTTTTTTAAATTAGGCACATCTAAAAAAAAGTTTATTTTTCTTCCCCCACCTCCCCACCACACACACACAACCATCCTGACCACTGACTGACTGACACTCGACGGTTTTTTTTATTGCTGAGAGTGAAGAAGCAATTTGAAAAGGTGGTTTGGTTTATGGCTTGGCTTGGTCGATAAGTAGTGAGATATGCTATTCATCTGCCATTCATGATTCCTTTTTCTTTTCCCTTACAAGAAAAGAAGATTAGCCAGTCAACTCTCCTTCACTCCCCAATTTTTGCAATCACACAGTTTTTTAAACTGTGAAAATAAATTAACTGCAGTTAAAGTTTTTCTCCGTCGTCGAGTGAGTAGATTGTGAGCAGTGTCGCTCCCCTTTTGTTTTATTTCTTTTAAAGAAATAATTATCTTCGTTCCTTTTTTTATTGTCCTTCTTTCACACATCATTTTTGTCAAGTTGAAAAAAGAAAATTTAGCACTTTTTTATCGTCAAGTTTGGTTTGTCTTCGCGTCAACGCAATGCGAAATAATTTAAGGAGAGAAAGGAAATGAAATGGTTTGAACTTGATGTTCGTTCAGATGGATGGAAGGGGTGCTAGAAAAAAATTGATGTGTTTTGTGAATGGGAGGTGCTAGCTTTTTTTTGCGAGTCTGCGATAATAAAAGGACCATCGACTGTCAACAGTTTTTGTTCCTTGTCCTAGCACACTTGCTTTGGCTCGAGCTTTAAACTTGCTTCTCTCCTCGTCATGGCTGACAAGCTATTATCGGTTTCCTTTATTCTTATCCTTTTGTTCGAGTTAGTTAAATGCTCCTCATCATCATCCCGTAAAACAATAACGAAATGACACGAAATAATTTCAAAATGAGCATGTATAATTTTTGTGGAGATGAGCAGCGTGCGAGAAGGGAAGAAGGGGATGATGAATTTAAGTATTCGGAGTCGGAGTTAAATTGCGGTTTTAACAACGTCGTCAAAAGTCCCTCCTCCCCCTTTTACTCGTAAATCATTTCAGTTGTTTCCCTCTTATTTTAACAAATGTAAAATCAATTTTGTGTTGTGTCCTTTCTCGCGTTTAAAACTTTATTATTATCATGATGAGGTATGAACGTTTTTACGGGCTGAACGAGAAAGGCTATTAAAACTACATAAGCTATTGTCATTTTCGTGGTGGTGATTGCTGGTAAAGTTGGCACAAGCGGAGTGACAAGGAATTTGGTACGGTTCTCGGGCACTTGCTTTGCGGTCATTGAAAAATGCCAAGTGCCTGCGCATGAAAATAAAACAGCTTTATGGCTTGTTTCTCTCTCTCTCTCTTTTATTGTTTTTTTACCCGGTTATTACATTTTAAGAAATATGCATAAATGTGGACGGTCGCCAGACCAGACCAGTAACTCCCCCTCCCTTAATTTCCCCTTACTTGCTTACTCAGGATCATTATCAGTAGAAGGTGGAGTAGTAGACTTTTCTTCTCCTTTTTTATGATTAGTAATTAATTTTGCTATTATTTTCGCAAAATTTATGACTGAATCCATTCGACACATGAAAAGGCTTAGAAATGTGCAAAAAAATGCAATGCATTTATTATTGAGTAGTCCACCAGCTCATTTTTAGTCTGACGAAAAGAGCCAAATCAACGCGATGCATTTTCTTTTCTTCTCTCCCAATCAGCTCAAGCCGAGATTTTTGCTGATAAAAAAACGCAAGGCTACGGCCATTTTACAAAACAAAATCTGAAAATATGCAGAAAAAAATATGCTGATCTAATACGCTGACGAGACTCTAATTTAGCTTACGATTTTACAGAGGATTGAAAATATTCAGTTTTCAGACTTGACTGCTACTTCGCTTTGCCCGTTCTGTATAAATATTATGCCAATGCAATGCAGTGCCAACTCAAGTTTAAACGGAAAACACATGCAAAAAAATAAGAAAATGCGACTCTTCTTTTCTTCTGTGACAAAATGTGAAAGATGAGGAGAGGATAGATGCAAATGAACATGCATAATCCTTTTATAAAAATAATAGAATTAGCACATGTAAAGACCTCTTCAAAATATCTTCTCCTCACTAAAAAAAACGGCTTTAGCTTATTTAGCAGAAGGAAAGTATTTTATGTTGAAGTTTTTTTCCTCCACGATGCCGATTAAGATACCGAAGGAAAAAAAGTTGATTTAGCTATGTAAGATATGTGTTATGTGTTTTGGGTTGCTGGGATTGGTTTGGTCCTGTCCTAGAAAGCAGCATATGTTTTTCTGCTCTTCTCCTCAACACAAAAACATTATATTTGCAAACACTGCAAATATCTATAACACAACATGAGATGACTTGAGAAATAAAAAAGGTGATCAAGTGAAGTGGGATTGATGATGATGATGATGCTGATGATGATCGTCTTCATACTCATCGTGATCATGATCAATATCCTTTTTCGTGCGCTAAGTCGAATCTTACGGCCGAAAGCAGAAGAATAAGAGGCTTGATAAATTTTTTATTAAGAATTTTCGTTTGAGAAGATGAGTGGAGTAATCGAGAATTTGAGATTTTGAGTAAGCTCCTTCATCGTAAAAAAAGTTAATGGTGGGATGACACATGGTCCATGCTCTTGGCACGGTTGCTTTCACATGTGAAATATATCCGTTGAAAATAATTTTTCCCTGTGTGCACAGAATAATCAGCTTAGGTAATCAAAAAGTTTTCCGAGTTTAAAATATTTTTGTCACTGGTTTCGCGATGATCGGCTCCGCATGATATGAATATGACATAGGATGAGATTTTTATGAGAATGAGAAGCCGAGCAGCAAAAATATTAAAAAAAAATGATGATTGGATCATATCAAACTGGAACTGGTAGCTGACTTCTTACCCATGCTACTTTCTCATTGAAAAAAAAATTATGAGCGGTTTTACGACTTTCTTCAAAGATTTTGAAACGGAAAAAAAAGTTCATTTCATTTTTTACAATAAAACCGAATGAATCCATATTATGAGAGTTAAAATTATAGAGATGCATTTAGGTAGCGTTTTTTATATCCTCCTCCGACTCAGCCCAACACTTGGGACTTGCCTACCTGTATTTACAATTACAATGCGTCGTAGTCTTCTTCTCTTCCCTTCTCTAGTTTAGTGAAAAAGAATTTAGTTTAGAATTGAATGGGAAGGGTTGAGCTTTTGTGTTTAAGCTCACGAGCTATGATCTTACCCTGCCTGTCTGAGGATCAACTCATTTTATTTATTTATTTGATTGTTTGAGATATAATATGAAGAACATTATGCAGATGGAGATATCATTGAATCATTGTTCAGCTTCCTCTACATTCTTCCTCCTCCTCATCATCTTAAATTTCTGTGTAGGAAACTGAGTGGGATATGAAATGTGTAAACGCATCTCTCATGAAAAATGCAACTTGAGCGTAGTTATTTGGTTGCAGCAGCGTAGCACCAGCACCGTCATCATCAGATCACGCATGCATGCGTATAAGACCCCCTCATAAACGAAAATAATAATACTTAAACTTGATATTTAACCTCCTAAGCTTTGTGTTCAGGAGGATTTGGGATTACGTAAGAGTGCTGCGTTGCTGCATGATATGGGCAACGGAGAATGAGCCATGCCATGAGCATTAACCTTTTCTGCCTTCCAAAGAAAAAAAATATATTTCAGGCAGGAGACGGGGATTTGGATGATGATGATGATGTTGAGGATACCGAGAAGAGGAAGAATGGGAAATGAAAAGGAATAAAATAAAATGGCCATATTCATACATATATTTTTAATGATGACTTTTGCTCCTTCTGAGTATCCTCCTCAGTCTTAGCTTGTGTGAGTTCACTGTTGACTTATTTTTTTATTCAGTGGAAGCGGAACTTTATGTTGAATATATTATGCCTGAAAAATGCTTCAGAATGGAAAGGGTTGCAGATGTATTATTTTATATCTTATATCATTTGCATAATAATAGTTATAACAAACTAACGTAACAACACGTAACTTGGCTAGGTTTTGCTAGGCTTAGGTCCACCACCATCATAGACTACTATAGACCAGGATGATGCTATGATGCTGATGAGATGAGCAAAAAAGAACAACTTTTTTTTTTTGAAACTGAAAGAATGAGGGATGAAGATGAGAGATGGTGCAGATGTTAAAGAAAAAAGTTTTTTTTTATGAGGGAGGAATATGAACTTGTATCATTTTCAAATACCGGGTTCTCTCGGCTATGTATACGTATGTATGCGGTTTGTACGACTTGAACATTTTGAAGACGAAAATTGTGAACAAAGTGGACGGACTTTGGACAGAAGAAAGAGTACAGGCAAGGCATATTTATCCCTATTTAGGATGTTACATGCAAAAAAAAATAAATAACATTAAGCCGTGCCAAAGCCGAGCTGGTCACCACTCGCTACCGCTGCCTAAATATTTCTGAAGAAGAGTACAATACTCAATTCAATACTCTCTGCTCTGATGGTATTGCGTTGTATGTGATTGTGTCGGCGGTGAGGAAGATGATAATAAGTTGTTTTGCGAGGTTATCCCAATCCATCCGACCTCTCCACATTATACTTACCTGGGCCTATTTACTTTACCGTTTTCTTTTCGCCAAAATGTGATATGGCGATGTATGTATTAGTGGGATGCATATGTGTGTAATTCTCTAAATCTGAAATATGATGAGGAGGAAGATCATCATCATCATATCGTGATTGGGATCAGGATCAGAGTCGTCTTTTATTTTTTTAACGTATTTGCTTTGCACGGTGAAGATAAGGTGAAATTGGATTTATTTAAGGAGGACTTCCCTCAACATACATAAGTTGGTGGACTTGGGCTTTACCTCTCTCGGTCGTCTTTCATGATTGGGGTGAGTGTTTTGTATGTTGACGACGGCTGCGGGTACGGGAGAGAAAAATGTAACTTTGAATGAAAATGAACTGCTTGATTGTGAATGATGATGATAAGCAGTTTTTTTCCTTATCTTTACGAAAAAAAAATAATAATTAATGAAGACGAAGCTATACGAATGAATGGGTTATGAGGAGGGTCAGGATGTAGAAGAGACATAGGTACACAAGCCATGAGTACTCTCCTGTGACTTATGGCATGTGGCTTATTAGAAATCGTGCATGTTTCTTTTGTCCTGATCCATTCAATCCAAATCCAAGCTAAAGCTCCGTTCACCCTCCTCATTCCTTCGTCTCGATAATCATCATCATCGTCATCATCCTTTTCATCTGCTTCCTGCAAGACAGGATGTGAAATAAAAATATAATGAAAGTGTTCACTATTTTTTTTATCTATCTATGACTGAAAAAAAACATGGACATGAAAAATATCTATAAAATGAAAGGATTTGAAAACGGAAATGGTTCAAAAATGACACAAAAATGTGACCGAGTTGAAAACCGTGTGGGTCGTATAAATATGACTTGAGATGATCTTTAGGATGGATGGAATTGATGTTGTCGATAAAAAAAATTATGTAGGGCTTATGGGAAAAAAATATTATTTTGGAAATGAAATGAATGGGGCATATCTACACTACACTAGTAAAATAAATTGTCATACTCTTTCATATGTCGATGTGGTTTGGTTTCATAAGGAAAAAATATGAAGGTGGCGAACTAATAATAATAATTATTTTAATGTCTTTAAACCGGTCTCACGTCAATTCAAAAGTACGGATATGATATTATACAGTTGCTCATCCACAACCTCGACTTCTAGTATTGATTGGGACATAAAAAGTCGGAAAAATCAAGCATATTTTATGTTTGTAAGTGAGGTTCTTTTTGTTTTTATGGGGTGGATTTTAAGTATATTTTTATGAGGGGTTATCTTTGCTCCATCCTCATCCCTTTCTTGATATGCTTTGAATATTTGAATTGGATAAGGATGTATTAGAAAATTGGGCGATAAAATTGGATTTGGAGAGAAGTGAGATAGTATGGTTATTTTTAGTTCTGGTTGGATTTGACTAATTTTCTCTTTTGGTTTGTAGAGCTTAAAAGATTTTAGGTTGTGATCGTAATCCCATTAAATTAAATGTGATGATAATTTCGTTGTATTTTTTTTAAATATCTGCTTACAGAAAGGTCGGTCGTGAATTGGATAAAAGGAAGGAAGGCAAGGGAAGCCCTGCATGTGGAAAGGCGTACAGTGTACAGCCTAGTTGATGACGAGTACGAGACATGTCCACCGATCCTTCCCATTTTCCCGGGACCATCAACACGACAACTATCCAACTTGTTCTGGAGGAAGTAGCAGTAGCATCATCACCACGGCCGCAGAAAATATGGAGGGATTAGTTAACCGAACAAGTCGACGCTCATAAATAAAGTGGCGTCGTCATCAGAAATCCTCCAGATTTCAAAGGATCCTTTCGGATCATCATCCCAGTCTCATCCCTTTACCTTCCGAAATGGAACTGAAGGTGTGGGTCGAAGGGATCCAAAGGGTTGTCTGTGGGGTCAATGAAAAAACAACGTGTCAGGTAAAAAAAAGTCGAATAAAACTGGCTTCATTCATGATCAAATCAGAAGAAATATGGTGGTGATCATGCTCATCATCATCGCGTGCTAAAAATATATACACAATTGTCAAAACGTCAGCAGCCAATAAAACTATGATTTGGGGGCGTTGTTTTTTTATCCCTCTCATTTTATTCCGTTTTATTAGTCTCAATTGATCCTTTCTAACTAGTGTATCGTAGACGGGGAAGATTTACGTGTTTTTTTCTTTAATGCGAAAGATAGGTCAGTACAGTTTAGTTTCGGAGTTCAATCAATGTCTGATTTAAAAAAAATGGGAATCCTCAGGTCATAGATTCTGATTGTGCTGATTCTCTGGCTCCCAGCTTTTCTCTTTCCCCCTTGCCAAAAATAAACGGAATCTGTTTATATCTGTTCTAATGACTTCTGAAAAAAAAGATGGGGCAGTTGGACAAGTTGATAAAAGAAATGTAGATAGTTACTTTATCAGCAGATAATTCCGAACCGTCATTATTCTCATCATCAGTTTCAAAAGCCGCAAAAAGTCTGGCTGTGGTTCTCTCTCTCTGTGACTATAATCCTGTTTTGTGTGGTGGGGCGAAAAAATAGATTTATTTGGTGGAGTAGTTTGCAAATCGGATCTGTTTTTGTTGGCACGGTGGAATAAAAGTGGAAAAATGGATTGAACCATGCCAGGCCAAGAGATAGATATAGCCATAGACGTACCTAGTGAGAGCGAGATCTAGAGTGGAATAGGTAGATGTCCTTTGTGACGGGGAGTGACCTTGTTAAAAAAAAAAGTAGAAGATTATAACATGGACTATATTTTATTCGCGAATTAGGATATGTATAGGAGATTATTATGAGTTTTAAACTGTGGAGGGATGGAGGAGACTGTAATGTATATTTTTATAGGTTTTTGAAAAAAAGTACAAGAGATCTGAAGAAGTTGATGTGTAATTCTTTGTATGTGGTGGTTTTCTTCTTCATAGGACGTAGTCTATGCCTTGGCACACGCGACGGGGAAAACGGGACGGTTTACGCTGATCGAACGATGGCGTAACAGTGAAAGACTGTTGGCACCCGGAGAACAACCGCTGAAGGTTCGCTCAACTGTTTAATACACTACACTTTGATATTTTTATTTTGTTCTTTTGTTTAAAGTGGAGTGGATTTTGAATTTGGTTTTGTCATTTAAAGGTTCTACTGAAGTGGGGTGACCATTCGAATGACGTCCAGTTCATACTTCAGTGGTCTCCACTAGACTCCTCGTCAAATAGTTCCGGTGGAGGGAAGTCTTCCACGTCACCTGTAAAAGCTGGTCATGTCACTACGACGGGGGACGGTTTGAGTGAGAACAGTGCCCAGTTTAAAGGAGGGACGCAGTCGTATTCCCCGTCTCTAAAGGAAGGAACAGGAAGTCAGTCAAACAGTATTCCTCAAACGAATGGGCTTTCGTCAAACTCCGGTTCTGGGTCGATCCCCTCATCGACATCGTCCTCAAAGAAGTTGCCATATCAAGGGAATCAGTTGACGGGTCAGGGCCAGAGAGCCAGCCCGGGAAGTTCTACAAGCTCCAGTTCAAAACAGTTTTCCCACTTGAATGGGATCCGGAGTTTGGATGGACCGGCGCCACCTCCTCAAAATGTAGGTGGAATGAAGGGTGCTCCTCAAAGACTGATGAATAGTGATGCCATAAAAGATTTCTCGTCGTCCTCCACTTCCAAACTCGGTGGCTCGTCAGTGGGTGGAGTGAACTCGTCCGGGAAAATGAAGGAGTTAAGTGCGCCCCCTCCGTACAGAGAGCCTCCCAATCCAATCCAGTCCTACCCCGGGAAGGTGTCCCCGTCAGTGTCCTCTCCTTCCGGGATCAACTCACCCAGTCTCAAGGGACTACCCCTCCCCCCTTACAGGGAACCCCCACCACCAACTATGATTCAACAACAGCAACAATCCCCCAGCCAGTATCTGGCTAATCCGTACCCCCTCAGACATGCTAGTAATAATAATAGTGCCGCGGGACGTGGAGGGAGTGGCAGCAGTGCCCTCTCAAACTCTCACCAACTTTCCGGAGTATCTCAGTCATTTTTCGGATCCTCTGCCAATAGTTCGAACTCTAGTTTGGTAAATAATAGCAGTAATAGTAGTAATAATAACAACAATGGCGGTGTCGTAAACAATAGTAGTGGGAGTGGTGTCGGTGGGGGTGTGAGTTCTTCCGGCGTCGTTCCTAGTTCGAAAGATTCTCCCAGACATGGACATCCTTCTCATCATCTACCCTCAGGAATGCCGCATGATGGCTTCCCCAACGCGTACAGCAGTAACAATGCCGGTGATAAGTCTGACAGTTCGTTTTGGCACGTGAAGGTAACCAATGTGGATAGATTGACTCTAATTCAATTACAGTTCTTATTGTAATTAGTTACGATTATTAATTAATGCGGTTATCTCTTTTAAAGGATCAGCAGCTGATTAACGGTGACGCGGCTCCCACCCAAAACGGGTCTGCGAGCAAGATGAGTGCGACGACGCCCGTGCCCAGCTCTATCGATAGCCCGAATTCCCACTATAAGGAATTGGTCCGTCTCGTGAACTCTCAGAGGGAGAAGCTAACTTCTCAGCAGGCTGAGCTTACTCAAGTAAGTATGGCTAAATGTCAGTATACGATTTGAATAAACTTTGATTGATTGATTACTAATTGATGTTGTGGTTGACTTGTTTGATTACAGTATGACGCAGAAATAATGTTCTGGGAAGGGAAAGCCAAAGAGCAGCAACGAAACATGGAGTTCATTACAAAAGAGATCTCTCGTCTGGAGCAGCTCAGTTCCCAGAATGAAAGCCAAGTCCTCTCCCTAACCCATCTGGAGGAGGAGAGTGAGTCTATAAGGAAGGAGTCGGAAGGGCTGAAATCTGAGCTCAACTCATTACGCGGGGATTTGGGCAGCTGCGAGAATGAGTTGGATAAATGCAGAAGTCGGCTCAGGTACCTGATCCTCAGTGACCTCCCAATTTCGCCTAAGTGTGCTTCATTCTTTTTACAATTTAATTATAACATTTAAGCATGTCAATTGTCGGATTGCATGGATGGTGACAGTGATGCTTAACCGTTCTCAATTTATTTGTTTTGTTTTTTTAACATCGGCTAATTCCTTTGTTTTCGATTTCTGTTTTTCAAAGGAGATTGACAGAGGAGCTTCACCTAGCCCAATCCACAGTAGCCCTCCGCCAAGAGGAATGGCTACACCGAGAAGCCGCCACTCTTGCGGAAGTTGAGAAATTGAAAAAGGAACTGGACCTCGCCCGCCGCGAAACCGACGCCGTATCTGATCTCTCCGGCTCCCTGGACAAGGAAGTCCACAGCCTGGACTCCACACTCGCGGAAAAGAAGAAGCAAATGGAACAACTCGTTTCAGCCATGAAGGAGGCAAACCTCCAGAGCTTAATCATTAACCCCCCCGAGGAAACTGTGGACGGCGGGGTTCATCAAAGATCCGGGAGTACAAGGAGGATGATCGGCTCCCCACGTCAACTGGAAAATGCCGCCCCAACTAGCAAAAATCCTCATGGCGTGTGGGTCTAAACACCATTCTCCGAACCGGAACTACGAAAGCAAAAACTAATTATGCAAAACAAAAATAAAATTATATTTTTAAAACATAATCATATCCAACCAGTTCATATCACACATCTCCCTTCTTAAAAAATTTAAGTAATACAAATTACAACAACAAAATATAATGCAATGGAAATAGTCAAATTTTTCGCTAAAACTAATCTGCAGCAAATATAATAATTAATTATATTTACATAAAGTAATATTCCAAGTTGTATGTATGATGAACTATGAAGATATGACTAGGCCAGGTAGTAAAACAAATTCTGTATTTACGTTAAAGTTTCGTTGTTCTTAAGTTTAGCTTTAAAAACAGATAAATTAAATATACTTAAATAAATGGATAAATATATATATATATATATAACTATATAAACCTTATCAACAACAACTCCGTTTGTTTTTTGGTCAATGCACAAATAAAGTCAATGTTACACACAAAGCAGAAAAATGAAATGTGGTTTAGTTAAATAGTAAAAGTGAGTTTAAGGCTTATCGTGTCGCTAATTAGCTTACTTAAAATATACAATTTGTAATGTTATAATTTGTTAATTAAAATAGTTTAAAATGCTTAGCTGATTAAGTTACGAGATGATTTTTTCTACGTCTTCGAAAAGAAAATATGAAGAAAATAAAAATTAATTTCAATCGCAAATAAAAAAAACAATCAAAATGTAGTTCAATTAAAGCCTTATATTTCATCATCATCCTCACGTCGCCGCCACCACGCTAATTTAGGATTAAATGTACTTAAAACTAGTTAAATTGTGCAAAAAAAAACTGAAAGAAAATATCAAACGAGAGAGAAGAAGAAACATCCAATAAAACAAACGACACAATTTTTGTTGAAAATGAAATAATCGAAGTTGCATATTTATTTATTTTTGCATCAAAACGGTTTGGTTAGTTAGCTTATTATAATCAGATTTATCACTTTCTCCATCTCTTAAGAATATTAATTATTTGTAGTTCATGAAACAAAAAAGAGTAAAACGTTCGACAAGGTTTAAAAAATAATAATCTCAAATTGATAAAAGTTTATTTTTTTTTGTAAATATGGAATAGTTAAATCGTATGGTAAAAGTCTTGTAAAGCATCTTTTTTCATGTTCATTTGCATAACTTATCATCCTCAAATTCAGATTTAAAACTAACAGTGGTGGCCATAAATAGTAACATATCTTAGCACCTTATCACTTGACTTAGGTATCTTAATTGTATTTTAAAAACACTGACCACTTTTATGATATGTTCTGAGGAAAAAAGTATTTATAATGAATTGGAATTTGATTCATCTTAAAAACTCGTCGATATCCTGTTTCGACAAAATCTTCCCTCCTTGTCTGCTATCATTTGTTGAGTGACTGTGATTGTTTAGCGTTGGAGGTCTGGATTGGAACATGCCCATGTGTCCGCCCATGGGAGACGCTTGCGAAGGGAATGTACTTTGCTGAACACCACCTCGGATGCCCATCATTGAGTTGTTAGTTTGATTAGGAAATGCTTGAGGGAATCCTCCGAAATTACTGTTGGGCGTGGTGAAGTTTGTGTTCATCATCGGAGATGGAATTTGATGTTGAGGGGTCATGCCCATCGGCATCGACATTGATGAGGTCATTCTGTTCATATTCATGTTCTGCTGAGGGGTTTGCATTTGACGGAGATTGGATTCCATGAGGGTGGAGGTTAGGTCCCGTGTAGTTGTGGAGGCACTACATCCTACGATGCCGCTGCTGTTTTGAAGATTGTAATTTCTTGCTGGGACTGGGGTTGTTGTTTGGATTGGGGTTGAAGAGCCGGTGCCGGAAGATGATATATTATTCATTGAATTACTTTGGTGTAGGGCGCTGGAAGTACTGTTCAGTGTGAATTCTCCGAAAACATCGGAACCACTTTGGTGATTGTCGTTGTTCAGGGCGGGATGAGAGTTGAGTTCCGCTTTCCTATTTAACCGAATAAATTAGGAATAACATAAAATGGATTAGCGTTTAAGAATCATTAATATGGATAAAAGCATCATAATTATTAAATGCTTTGCAATTAAATAATTTGTAATTACATTTGCTCTTTCTCCCTGGTTATTGCATTAAGCTCCTCTAGTTTCAGTTTATGTTCCGCTTCCACCTTCTGCACGAGTTCGTAGACAAAGCCCATTATCGTTGAGAACTGCTGAGGCGTTAAGCCATTCTCTATTGTTAGGGGGAAGACAAATGGGAGGATCCGTGTGGCTATGATTTCCTTCGTCACACCCAGTTTTTTATGGTTGACGGCCAACTTGTAGATTCCAACTATGCCCATGATAACCGCCGCCTCCCTGGAAGGTATTTCAGTGAGGAAAGGTAGAACAAAATCGATCACCAGCCATTTCTCCAGATGGTCCAGAATCTTGCCCAGGCAGACTAAACAGTTCACTCGAACCTTTATTAGAAAATGAACAAACAAATTAGACTAGGTTAACCAGTTTCGTAAACTAAACGACGACAGACGGAGGGACGGACACGCAGACAACTTTAGGAAACCATAACCACGATTTCATCTCCGTAATAATGGAAGAGCATTATAAAGGACCTATAAGTCTGGCTCACCGATAAGCTAGGCGTCGATAAGCATAACTTTCGTATCCTCGGTAGCAACGAGTTCTTCATTGCAGGAAAGTCAATGAGACCAGCAAAGCCGGGGATGATGGCCAGACAGAGCTCTTGGACTTGGACGGAATCCGACTCCAATGAGCCGTAGATTAAGGGTAACACGTCAGACTTGGTTACATCAGGCGGCGTCTTCTGGAGGAGGAGCTCCATATTTTTCATAAATATAAACAGCACCTGCAAAATGTCACAAGACAAATTAGTTCATTTAAAAAAAATTAATTGTTTAAAAAAATTTACTTGTAAAATCTGTCAAAATGATCAGTGGTGTAGTATTTACCTGCACCGGCTCCCGCAACTTCATCACGTCCTTCAAATATGGCAAAATATGCTTAACATATTCCTCGTCACTCGCCCACTCCGCAATTTTCAGCACATTTGGAAGAACAAAAGGGACCATTGAAGGGTTAACGAATTCTTGGGATAGGCAGGGGACCACTCGATGAACTCTAACCCGCTGCGGCAAAGATGGAAGAATGTCAGTCAGTCCCTTGTAGAACTTACTCTTCTGAAGATTATCCCACTGGAAGAGGGAATCCAAATAGTTTAAAGTCTTGACTCCCTCATCATGCAAGGCTTCCAGCTTGGAAAACTCGTGGGAGTCTGGTCTCTGAGTTGGGGTGTGGTTGAGGAGTCTCCTAATAAAATTTCGCATTTCCGGCGGCGCAGCGGAAAGACGGGAGTCCGTGAGATCATGGAGCTTTTCAATATTTTGGCGATAGATCTGATAGCTCCCGCAATTTATGTACAGTGCCTTCCCGTCATTGAACGCTGCGTAGGACAACATCCCCAAAGAGTACATGTCACTCAAAGCGGAACAGGACATCTTCACATATTCTGGAGCCAGGAAGTCTAAATTCTGCTGGGCAAGGGGCTGACCAGATTGCTCATATTCCTTCGGAGTCCAACTAGCCTCCGCCCCAGCACTGGTCGAAGTTAGGCTAAAGTCCAAGCCAAATATTTTCCAAGCACCTTGCGAATTAATTATTATTGACTCCGGGCAAACATTCCCGTGAAGGATCTTGGCGCCGTGAAGGAAAGTCAGTCCTTCGCAGATCTGTAACAAGCCCAACTTGATTTCGATTGGATGAAGGGAATAATTCTTCAATTCCGGATCAATCGGCTGCGGCATATTGTCAAAACAGCCCATGACCGTTGCCAAACTAGCGAAGACTGGTTCCGTCGCGAAGGCCAAGCTGTCCCTGGACTCCTCCAGAGGATGCTGAACAGTTAAGATTCTGGGATGCTTCAAGCGAGTTAGTTGGGAGACACCTTTTTTCATCGTCTCGATCATGCTGTCCCTCTCCCTCTTGGACCATTTATCCAGTTGCTTCTTCTCGAACACAAAGATTGCCGCTTCTTGTCGAGTACTCTTTTTATAACCGGAGTAGATCTTCCACAACATTCCTTAATTAAAAAATTTAGTTAGAAGGAAAAGACACGCCCATTAAAATTAACAATCCATTTCATCTTATCAAACAAACCGGCCATTGACTTTATCATTTGTGTCCATTATTTATATTTTTACCTGGACCTCCACTCCCAATATGCTGATTGACTTCAAACTCCCTGGTCACTGGGTTCCCAGGGAGGACGACTGACAACTGGGACACGGTGCTGGTCACGGTGGTCACCGTGTTCCTCAGTCGGTTTATCACCGTGTCCATATTCACATTCATTAGGTTATTCATCTTGACCTCAACTGTCAAAAGTTGTATTCACTTAAAACTTGACTGTTGACTGCATTTACTAACTGACTGACTAAGCCTAAAATCATACACTAGACTAATGTTAACTAGACTATAACTTTTAACTAATGTTGTCTACTACTTTCCCCTTATTTCCCAGTTCCCTTCCAGTCATCACATCAGTCTTTTTTCTTCCAAAATCCAAACTCATCAACCCGTCGTCGTTGTTTTTAAAACATACATAAAAGCCTTTTACACTGAAATTTTAGTACTTCGTTTCATTATTATAAACTACCCACAGTTAACTGGAGTGCAATTAAATCTATAGTTGATTAATATGACGGTATTCCTGCACTATGAAATTTAGATTTAAAAAAATTAGTTTCTTCTCTTTTTTGTCGTCTGGATGTCTTTGGGAGTGAACGAGAAAATCAGCTGTTCTTCAAGTAAAAAGGAAAAAAACTGGCTGGAGAAAATTCAAGATTGAGAACTTTGATGTGACAAAGTATGAAGCGGACTAAAGTCAGTGAGTCGTGTTCGTGTGTGGGGCAGGTGTGATTTGTCTAATCTCGTTAGTATTACGCCAGATGGTCGCTAATCCTTAATCACCTCACATGCTTGGTAATGGTATTATATGATGTCATGTATGTATCCGTCCGAACTATCTCATGCAAGCATGCTATGCCATGGGCCATGGCATATTATGCATTTTTTTTGCCAATTTTACGTAATACTTTTACATGGAATAGTTCAGTGCAATGCATTGATATAGGATTGATATGAGTCATTCATTTAGCTTTTTGTTTTTGGCAAATTTGTGAATGATTGATTATATGACTGGGCTGGGATGACTACTTACTAGGAAAAAGGATGAAGCTCAAGAGTTGACTGCTGATAAGTAACTTTGCTCTTGTTTATTTATCTTGGTTTGGCTGACTTGACTTGGCTAGGCTATAGTTACTCTAGCTGACTATATTGCGAAACTGCAGTGTTGCGAAAATCGTTTAATGAGATGCAAGATGCAACGTAGAATTTTTAAATGCAAGTGTGCAAAACGTATGAATGAGGAAAGGGTTGAGTTTGCAGTCTGACTTCTTGACTCGACTGCTTCTGAATGTGTGTGTATATTATGCATTTGATATTGGCTCGGCTCAGCTTTAAGGTGGAGTAATATGTATGGAGGAAATGTATGTTGTAAAAGTGACAGCCTGTTGAGAAATATGATGAGGATGAGACGAGAGAATGCGAAAGACAGGAAAGAGGAAGACGTATGAAATGGGTGACAGGGAGATGCAGATGTAGTTGGAGAAGTATATTTTTTGGAGAAGGTTTATGCATCCCAATCCCAACGCAAGTCTCGAGTTACAGCATCTTGGGTGACAGTGACATACCTACGAAAATGACATTGCTTGGGAATGGATGGGATTTGATATAACATAACTGGAAGAATGAGTTTAAGTCTAGCCGAATCTACCTGTTGAAAAATGGAACATGTTATGTTCATGTGTATGTATTAGTATATGTAGACCACAGGAAACGGAAAAATGGTAGCAGAATTTCTGAATTTAATTTAATTTAGTTGCCAATTAGGTATTTCTTAGCAAAGCAATATGAATGGTGATTTGCTGACTTCTTTTCGGCGGAAAAGAGGATATGTTCCCATTGAATTTCTGAGCGACTCACGTCAGTAAAGTTTACAACTTAATGTTTACTTTGAGTTGAGTATGTTTAAAATATATATATATAATTTAAGCGAAAAACCGCGGCGGCCATCAGCGTCATTAACTTATTACGGCGTAGTTTCTAAAATTATAAAAAATGACATATTTGTAGCAGTAGCATGATTGTAGTCTTAATCATTTGTGTAGTTAGTATTAACATTCCAATCCACTTGTTAAAGTGTTAGGTTAGAAGCTCATAAAAGCAAGCTGAACAATGCAAACCGGATGATATTATGCAACAATTACTTTTTGCTCTGCTGACATACCCACCCAAACCTACCAAATCCGTATTAAAAGGATTTTTGATTCTGAAGATAACTATGTTCCCCTCAGTTAGATGTCTCCATCAGCCTCACTCACCCCTCCTGGTTCTAGTTGACGTCTCAAGCTTTAAGCATTCAGCAGCCCTCTCCTCACACCCTTCTTCAATAGCTGCAGCAGCGTAGCGTCACTCACTCTCACCACCTTATCCCCAGTCGAGTCAGAGTATTTTCCTTTTTCTCTCTCTCATCATTTCAATCTCTCAAATTCACTTCTTGTTCAAGATCACCCCTTCACTGCTCACTCGATCCGCAGTGTTCACCGTTTTCTTCTTGCTTTTCAGACCATAACTGATCTTAAACTAGTTTGTACGGCTTTGTGCTCTTCCTAACTTCACCTTACCTTGACTTTTTTCTTGACACTTTTAGTCTTTTTTTCCCTCTCCTTCCCCAACAGCCCAACAAACAAACAAAAGTACCTTGACTTTTGCATTGTTTCTTTGAGTTTTGGGTTGGTTGAAGCTGAAGTCTTGGTCTCTGTCTCGTCGTCATCATTTTGTCGGTATCGTCACCAAAGTCTCCTTTCCCAACGTCCAAGCCATAAAAAAGTCCAAGCACAATTTCCGTTTTTTAATGTTGCTGCTTCAGAAATTAAAATGCACTTTTAAAGAAAAGTGAGCAGTCCAACGGATGAATCATTATGATAAGATGATGAGGAAGGTTAATGGATCATTTTTGAATAGGTATATTTTTTCCGTACGCAATTTTCGCTTTGCGTAATCAGTTAAAACTGATCCAAACCATGAAATTGTTTCTTCAATAGGGTAAATAATAATTACCGAAATGAAAATGTACACTGTTTGGAATCTCGGCAAGTCCAGCGGTAATATTATCAACAATGAAGGATCTAAAAAGGATTCTACATAATCATATCGCGGATTATGTTTTCTTCTTACCTTTTGCCAATAATATTATACTATACTTCCCGTCACCTGGATCATCAAAGCAGAGGAGCCAGAGCCCATTTAAATTTCATAACTTTTATCGCAACAAACTCTAAAGCAATTCCAATTTTTCAAAAAAAACTTGATATCCTTCCAATTTTTTCTCAAAACTGTTTTAAAAAGCTCATTCGTTCTTAAATAATATAAAATAATTAATTACATTACATAAATAGGGATAGCAGCATAACACCATAAACCATCATCTTTTATCGACAGAAGAAGCAACATAATAATAAAATGCAAGCATTAGTCCAACAACATAAACGGAATAAAATATATGAAAGAAGAACAAAAGACTGGTCGAAGGAAATTATTATTCTTTTTTTAAATCTACAAATTTTAAATTCAAGAGAGAGGAAAGAGTGTAAATAGGAAGAAAAAAAATCATAGATGTTTTTTTAAGGAAACATAATTATCTTCTATAAAAAAGTATCAAGAAGGAAACATCCTCATCATCATCATCATCATCCCCATCTCACAATAATCCATTCCACAATTTAAAAAAATATTATTATATCTGCAGTTATATCTCTGACTGCTCTGCTTGAGTAAGTAAACTAAAGCCAGAGACCGGATTCGATTGTTGGAAAAAGAAGAAAGAAAGCCTAACAACAACCAAACCAATCCATATTTCTATTCTCATCATCCTCATTCCTCCTCATCACCACTGACTGACTCACTTTTTTTTCTCTCTCTCTCTCTCCTCTATCGTGTCAGTGTCAGTTTAAAAATGATGATGATCATGATCATCAACATCAGTACATAATATAACTTCACACAGAAATAATTTTTACCTCCTGTGCTATAATAATGTGTAGTAGTACGCTGCTTTACTTTTGGCTTATAACAATGAGCATTTATATTATTGCTATTATCATATTTGAAGAAGAAGAAAATTGTAAAAAAAAAATCTTTTGAGCTTTATCGCTTGCGTTTTTAGAAGGAAAAAAAAGAGACGACCCTTTCTTACATCGCATCGTACTTGTTTTCTTAGAAGAAGAGGAGAGAAAAATATTACATGAAATAAATAATTTTTTTCTCTTCTTCATTTTTAAAAGTAGTTGTTATAGGGATGGCTACGGCTATATATATAGAAATCTACCTATTTGAGAAGGAGACAGACGATATGCGATGGTCGGTGTTGGTTGGTGATGATGGGGATCCTCTCATCCTGTTGAGGCTGATAATATAATGGTGATGATGATGATGATGAGCAAAAACAAGACCTGAGAAGGAGAAGCTATTATACAGCCAGATACAGATATGAACGAACAGAGAGGGAGAGAACAGAGAAGGGAAAAAATTCCAGCAAAACGCTAAAGGAAAAAAGGTAGACTGTCCGGAGCTTTAGGAGGAGTTGGTGCTTGATAATGGTTTTCTAGCGAAAGTTGGTGGAGTTGGTAGAAAAAGTTTTTTTTTGTCTTTTTTTTCTCTCTCTCTCTCTCTCATGTAGAAAAAGTTCCCTTCTTGGGATTTTATAAGAAGGAGAGGAGAATAATAGAAAGAAAAAAATAAGATGGGTATGGGTATAGTCAAGGCGAAAAATATATTTATAACGAGGAGAGAGAAATAATAGGGTTGGTTGGCTTGGCTGGGTTGGATTTTGCCTCTGAAAAGGTTTTTTTCTTCTTTTAGGGATGTGGAGTAAAAATTGTGTAAGTTTGTAATATATTTAATAAGAGTAAAATACTTATAAATATGGTGGTGGTGATATGTATCCTCGTCCTCTGATGGCATGGCATGGCATGATGATGATGATGATGATGATGAGAGAGGGTCGGGAGCTTAAGCCAACAATGGAAGTTGCACTGCAATGCCAAAAGCATTGCAGTTTGAGCAAGGAGGAGAAAAAAGTTACTATTTTATAGTTTTGTTCGGTTACGTTAGAAAAAGTTTGTAGCCGAGAGAGAGAGAGAAAAAAAAACCAAGAAATGAAATAAGTAGGTGGATGATATAAAAAGTGGGAAGTTGCTTGGCTGCTATGCTGCTGCTAAAGAAAGAAGAAGCATTATTCTGAAGAAGAGGATTGAGACATGGAGGGCGAACGTTTTTCACGTGGAAGGAATATTTCGAGTGAAATGAAATTTATGTAAATGGAAAGTTACTAATTTTAATAATGTTTACTTACAATTAGATGACAAAAATATTTTTCAATATGTATGCTTGTAATTATGAAAATATTTCTTCTTCATTATCACCCTTTGGCAATTCAAAAAATATTTTTCATGGGAACGTTTTAATTTCACGTGAAAAACCTCCCCTCCATAACCAACCCTTTTCAAGCTCACATAATTCGCTCAACATTTTTATACATATTTTTCCCTAAAAAAATACAAATACATAATTGTAGGAAAAGGTATCACTGTGGGATCGGACTCTTTCTTAACATCACATCCACATTTTTATACCCCTACTAATAATAATATTTCCCACATCAGATCCCATATCCCGACCCCAAGCCCAACAATGTAATGCAACAAAACATTTTACACGCATGTAAAAAAAAACGTATAAACTGAAACTGTAACAAGGAAAAATATTGTCTCGTCTTCTCTCCTCCTCGTATGTCGTATAACGTAATAAAATAAGTCTCGCGTCCCAACAATAAAATGGTTTTTTGTCTTCTTCTTCCTTAACAAAAAAAGCATAATCATGATCATCCCCACATGAACAAGATATTTACACTTCTTCCCTCCATCTCCACCACCACCTTCATCATCCTCATCCATCCTATTAAAGTACATGTTTTTTTTTCTCCTTCTCGAACAACAATCCAATCGAATGCATAACTGCACTTACGCTTGAAAAGTGGTTTGGCTTTGGATTATTTGAATTTTCTTGGATTTTACACAAACAACATTAACATGGGATTCATCTTGATCTTGACGATGTTGGTGATGGTCGAAAAGTCGAAAGAGAGGAGAGGGCCCCAAAAAGACCACGGACAGCAGAGCCAAAAAAAAAACTTTAAAAAAGGTTTCTATGTTTCAACAATGGTCATATACGAGAGA
>JAQGAI010000269.1:0-23092 GCA_034696905.1 Lepidocyrtus violaceus | reverse complement strand
GTTGCCTCCGCCCAAATCCTCTTGGCCGGCAACCACAACCTCCACCCTGGCGTGGCTTCCAGCTCCAACTCTGAAATCCGTCGTTTTGGATCCACCGGAGGAATCCTCGCCCCCGTTGGAATTGCTGCTGCTCCAGTTCTTTTCTAAATTATTTTATTTTTTAAGCTACACACCAAAATGCCTTATAAAGGGGATTTAAAAACTTCTATGAAGATTAAAAAAATTTGAAAATCAAATTATCGTACTTTTTTAAAATTGTTTCTCATTTACTACTTTCATTCATCAATGCAAATACCTTGAGCATACATACTTTGAGCTTACATTTCAAAACCCTTCCAGAGGCAGATTGAAAAGGCACAAGCATGCCTACCGTCTGTGAAAACTTGGTTTTACCTGATCTTCCCCCAGGTCATCCTCTTTGTTGCCTTCATTGTCGTTGCATCCGCTCAAACCCGGAATTGCTTCCAACACCAACCCAACGTAGACGTAAATCTACTTGTTAAGATGTAAATCAGCTCTAAAGACAAAATAAATATATTTTTAACAGTTCAATTTTTTAAGTATGAAAAGTTATCTTACATTCCAGCAACCTTTCCAACTTCTGAAGACCAAGTCAAAACACACACGATGAAAATCACGAGCCCATCAGCACAGTACTCTGTTAAGTAAACAAAAATTAGATTTCATTCCAATCAATGGCCCATTCACTTCCTCCACTTATTTCTCAGCTCAGCTTCTCTTTTCCATCCCAATTTCCCAAAGTTGGAACAATCTTTTCCTTCTGCAATTTTAATCGCCTTTTCTTTCTACCCATTGCATTGTCATCGTCATCATCAGCATCATTCTTGACAAAATGGAAAGACAATAAGATATAACCCTCAGAAAGAGTTCCAGCCTCCATCACCATCCTCCAGTCCTTACTCCATAGCGTATCGTATTTTAAACCCATTCTCACATCACAGCTTCCAGTTCCCCATCCTCCAAAGTTCCACTCTAATTTAATCAGCAAAAGACTTATTACATCCATTTCTCCATCCTCTTGCCTCTCACTTTTCAATATGCAAGCAGGCATGTCCAAACTCCAAAACTTGTGTTCATTTTCCCAATTTTTCCACAGCTTCCAAACGTCTGGCAAGGCTTGACTCTAACGTGTAAAATATCTGTTTCCCTTGTTCCATCCTAGGAGCTACTGCAGCTCAGCTCAGCTCTCTTCTCACTTTCTTTTCCAGTTTCAGCTCAGCTCCCCCTCTTCTTTCCTCTCCTTCCTGCTTGTCGTCAAATACTTTATCATCATTACCGTGTAATAATATGCCCATTGCATGGCACCATCATCCTCATCCCTTGTCCTCCTCTCCACTTTAGGCAAACAATGTCAGGAAAATCTTTTCCTCTTTCTCTCACCCTCCTCATAGAACAGCTTTCCCTCCCACCATGCTCCATTGTATAATGAGAGGAGTGCAAACAAGAAGGATATAAATATAACAGTGCTTGCCCTTGTCATCATCATTAACCCCTGTTTTCCAGCCAAAGCAGAGAGAGAAAGGGAGGAGGGCGATTTCGTTTTTTAATGGAAGGAACAAGAAAAGAAACTTCTTTGGCCGCCTTTTTCTTCTTGCTTTCTTGTTTTCAACTCATCAGCGGAAAACGGTCCCATTTAGCAGGTCATTTGTTTCAATTTTCTGGGGAGGTATAGCTTTCCCCATACATTAAATTGATTTCCTTTTGGACTTTGATCACTTGATGGGGGAGGGAGTCAGGATTTCGTTCTTTTGTCTTAAATAAACTAACGTAAGCTTCAAACGTTTGCGCTATTTCGTTTTTTACGGATTTGAAAGTGTAATTTAAATTATTATTATTTTTAAACAAAAACATTCAAAGGTGCTTATTTGCAAAATGATCCACGAAACTTGACAAATGTAAAATTCATTCTTCCCGAACGATGTTTACTTGTTTTCAATTTTCGATATTTTTGCGTTTTGATTCTCAACACTTTTCATCTATGAATTTTGATTCCGCCCTTCTGTTAATCAAGGGAGCAGATGTCACCAACCAAAAAGGAAATCAATCATTGTCACGAGTCAGAGGCAAGACTGTGATGGAGACGGAAGCTAGAGCAAAGTCAACTGTAAAATCTAAGCCTAATACATGTACTGTAGTACAACGAAGTGAACTCATACACGACGATCCAACCATCATTATCTCACAACCATCCAACCAACTCAGAAACTGTCTAACAAAATTCCCGATAATTAACAATTAAAAACCTCTTCAAACTGATATCTGGTAAAAATCGGCTAATAATGAATGGAGTCGATTTTTATTCCAAACTTTCTAACAGTTTTCCACTCTTTTTTTACGGAAAAGGTGTAGAAAAAAAACACGTCAATTTTAATTAACTCATTTTCCTCCTAATGAACTCGAACTTTTTTCCCCCTCTACAACAACCATACTTTCACCCAGAACATCCGTTCCAACTTCCATCCATCCACCATATCTAACCATCAATTTGATCCATGGCATGGTACACCATTTTTTCCATAATTTATCAAAGATCTGAAGCCTTCCTCTAAAATAGGTAGATGTATATCTTTCCCTGGTGATACCATGCGGCTTGCCTTATTTTCTGGCTTACACATTATTATTATAAAAAAAAAGTTTCAATTTGTTCTCCAGAACAGCATTATCATACAAGTTAGATATGATATGGTGTACTTAGTTCGCCAGAAGGAAGGGAAGTTTGGGAAGAGGAAGAAACAACTGTATCAAAAAATTATAGCTAACAAGTGTAGCAACTGAAGAGAATTAATGATGATGGTGGCAACCTCTCAACCATGTAATTTATCATTATTCTCCTATGCTTTCTCCCGATGAAAAAGTCACAACTTTTTATATATCTAGCCCAAGTAGGTACATTATATAAATCATCTATTTTTGACTTCCCTCCACTCTTTTTCCCTCACACTCGTGTGAACTTTCTGGCAAGCTGTGATTCTTTTTCGGAGTCTGATCCCAAACCCAGCCGTGTAGATGGGTGGATACCGTAGTGGTAGTGATGGCATTGGTGATGGTGGTGGTGGAAGCAGGACTGGAACTCGAGCTACAGCTTTATCATTAGCAATCTTTCGTTTTTTCCTTTGCACGTATCTAAAATAATAATATTGGCTGGGCTTTCTGATCTGTTTTGTCGGTGTCGAGAATCCCTGTTGTTGTTCCTTTCTAACTACTTCCCCTTGAACTTTCAGTTCAGATGATAGAGCTTGAATGAAAAAGGGGAAATAAATTTATCATCAAGCTTGACATCCAACCAAAGACAGGAACAGCAGATGAAAAGAAAA
This sequence comes from Lepidocyrtus violaceus, assembly GCA_034696905.1. Lineage (NCBI taxonomy): Eukaryota > Metazoa > Arthropoda > Collembola > Entomobryomorpha > Entomobryidae > Lepidocyrtus > Lepidocyrtus violaceus. Next base: position 19,757 of record JAQGAI010000269.1, on the reverse strand, counting down.
TTCTAACAATAAGTCATGACAGGGCAAAATTCACACTTGGATAATATGAAGAAATAGAATTAAATGCTGGCTGGTGATTATGTTGATGGTGGGAGGCGGAGGAAGCTGAAGGAGGAATAGCATAAGGTTAAGGGAATTGATCTTCATGTAAGATGACAGCAGATGCAAAAGGGAAAATACGAAGAGTAACTTTATTTATTGGAAACTAAAGGAGAGAAGAAAAAAATGATCAAGCCACTTTCCATAATAAATCATGAGGAGCAACAGTATGTAGTGGCAGGAAGGTATCCTGAAAATTGGGAACCCAACAATTCTATTCCACCCAGTCGGTAAATGGGTTAAGTTAAGCAGGTAGAGTAAGAGCAGCAATATAATACAAAATCATATTCATACGTAATGGGTTGTTATAGTACAGCTTCATCTTCAATATGCCCGGTAATCAACCTTCAAAACAAGTTTGTTTTTATTCGAAAAAAAAAAACAACATATTCCAAATAAAATCATTCAAGTGGAATTGGATGCAAATTTCAACTTGGACGGGCCTCAATGAACAGTGATTCGCAAAAACATTACAGTTCACATTTAATACAGTACTCAAAGCTTGCAAGTAAGCAAGTAATTAAGTCGGCCCCTTCAAAGAAGGCACGATGGGGGTGATGATAGACGACTCCAGTTCACAAGTGAGCCTTCACCTGAAGCACAAGCCCCGGTTTAAAACGGAGGGGGAAATTGATGCAACGAAACCGTTGAAAACTAGTGGGAAAGTGGGGAAGGAAGAGTGGAACTGTATTAGTATATCATACCCATTGGAGAAGGTTATCAAAGGTTTTGCAATTTTTGATATGGTAAATGGGAGGGCTTATCTACTTGTTATAACAGATTACATTTTTTCCCCAATGTCAACTACAATCGAAACGTTATGATTTTCGTTTTAATTTCATTTATATACAGCTCCGAGCCATTATCGACACGGCGGTAATCATCTCAATTCTAGTTTTCGTCATCGGTTTGAAGTTTGACGAGGTCAGTTTATCCAAGGCAATATCAACTGAGACTGAACTTTCCACACGAAAACAAACCGAGCTCAAGTATCGCTCAAATAGTAAGAAAATAGCCTAATTGCAAAATGAAAATTATGTCTTAACACATAACGCAAACATTTACTTCCTCGATTACTAAATGATCATTTGTTTTACCTTCCCAAAGAAAATTTTCTCGTGTATGCTCTCGGGACAGGGGCCTTCTTCTTTTTTGCGGAAGTTCCTCTCTCAATTTACCTGCTTTATGCCCTGCGCACTACAGTCGTAAGTTGTGCTTTAAAACTGTTCGTTATACATACAGGTACAATGTTTGCAAACATTTGCAAACATTTGCAAACAGTTAATGTTTTGAAATTATTGTAATTTTCCGACTTAGAATAAGAAGCTAAACCTGAACCGCTACATCCAATACTCCATCGGGGCTATCGTCCTCAACCTGCTGGTGAGCATCGTCATCGTAATTTTCTTAGCCAAAGTGGGGATCATCCGGAATGACAATTTGATTTCGGGCAGGAAGACGTATTTGAGATCTGTCAGTTACTGCTTCGTCTTCCGCATTGCGTTTTATGACTTGACCAAAGGCGCCGAGTTGGTTTGTATCAATGTGTTCCTGCAGGAGAACAAAAGGAGGGTGACTTGGGGTGTAGATCTAATTGGTCCTGCTAACGATTGAAATCTGGCATATTTGGACCAGTTCAAGCATAATTTTAATTTTATAATTGTAATAATTAATTGATTTGATATCACTCTTAATTAGTATTTTGTTTTGCTAAATGTAAATAAATATCTTATTTATAAAGAATCTTTTATTTTTGTGAAATTCCATTCTTTTAGAAAGAGAATGACAACCATTTGTAGCTACCTACCTATAAGATTCAGCGAACAATCCAGTTCATACTTAAGTACATGAGAGCGCAGACACGGCACTGAAAGCAGAACTAAACCTTTTTAATTAATACCGGAAAAGGATGATTTATTAGGCTCAAGAACAATCCACGTATTTTCCCTCTTGTCCTCTTCATTTTATTGGGATGATACTGATGATCATGACGGAAAAAAAGCAAAACAAAAATAGGGAGAAATAATGAACGCCTTGTATCTTTCATCGTATCGTATCGCAACTTGCACAGCGCGCCATCACCTTGACTCATCATCATCATCAACCAACACCACCAGCAGTTTCTCTCATTTTCAACTTTCTCTCGGTATTTTCATTAAGCTTCCGTGTTGAGACTAGGGAGCCAGAGTGAAGTCAAGATCAACTCTACAAATCATTATTAGAAACAAGGCAAATCAAATCAAACTACACAGAAGATGAGCTGTTGGGCTCGCATAGCCTTTACGGATCAAATATTCACCAATGCGCTCATTGTCAGTTTTCAATTCAAAGTCCCTCATTTGCACGGAAATAAAAAATCATCAATTTTTTTTATCTCCTTTCCAAAAAGCGACGAAAAATGACAATGTTTTCCCTGATAAAACATGATGGAATGTAAAAACTAACAGAGTATAGAATCCTTCCCATTAACGATATAAAATATGGCTTCCATTTCCTCTCAAATAGGTACATACGTATTGACATTGCTGCAGTGTTTGGCTATCAGCATTGAACAGAAGAAGAAAAGATTACTTAAAAAGAAAACTTTCACTTCCTTTTTCCCGATTTAATAATGACCTTAATTTACTCCCAACTTCCATTTTCCATCAAGCCAAGTAAAAAAGGTTCATCAACTTCATCAAAGCGACACCGAGAACGTCTTTCCTCAATTTAGATCCTTTCCCTTTTCTCCGTTCCTCAGCAAGAAAAAAGGAAAACGTCAATTTATACTCTTCCAAAAAATATATTTAGCCTTTTCCGTCTCTTCCTCCCGATTTATATTTAAATCTTATAAAAAAATGTCAAAGAGCTGGAGAATGAAAAAAAACTACAAGGATGCCAAGCTGGGATGCTGGCTTGGCAGAGGGTCGTCTTGATTAATAAGCTCTGTCGGATCTCCCTCTTGCCAGTTGACTTCTGCTGTGATGGGAGAACACGACAGAAGCTTGTACAGTTCTAATCGCACCAGAAGAGTCAAAGTCATCATTATCATCAGCACCAACACCATCGCCCGTCCCTTTCCATTCACTCTATTCAGCCTCCGTTCTCTCTCTCTCTCATCATCATCAACACCCACCAAGAACAAAAAATGTTTTATAATCCAAAACTGGAGTGAAACAGTCAAAGAGCGGAAAAGGAATTCCATCCCTGTTTCGTTTTTTTGGCAGTTGACATATGACATGCAATAATGAGAAGGGAAACCTGAAAATGATGAGGTTCATCAGCAGGATCAAGAGGAACAGAAAAAAAGGTTCTCCTACTTCCTTCCAGCTCTGCTCTCATTTAGCTTAGTAGGTGCTTACGATTAGACAGCCAAGGAGTGGAATGAGTGAAGCCTTTCCTCCTCTTCTATGCTGAAGTGAGAAAAATGAATTTTCACTTGGAAAGTGAAAGGAAAGAAAGAGGCTGCTCAACTGCTGCTGCTGCTGCTATACCTCTTCCTGGGTTGAAGTGTGATGTGAATGTGACGCGTGGTGCTGTTCAAAACATGAGGCGACCATCCCAATCACTTCTCAGCAGCTAGCCTTCCACTACGTGCCAAATGACGCCAGCGGAGTGTCTACTCATCTAGTCCAAAACGGCTTTGTTGTTTTTCTCACTCTCACTCTGTTATTATGAGAAGAATAATGGGCGGAAAGTTGATCGCGTCGGGGATGATGATGATGATGATGATGACAATGTGAGAAAAGGATATACAATATCCGCCTTTCTTTCCTTCCATTTCTGAGATGAGACAGGGAAAAAAATGAATGGGAATTCACACCAAATTGGAACACTGCTGGTGGGAAATGAATAGGCATTATCTACCCCATTCATATTATTACGTAAACTCTAGAATTCCTCTATTCTTCTCAGCAAAAATTCCCTTCCAGCTTTCTCTAATCTTGTGACATGTATATAAATATAAAACAATATCCGTTTCTTATTACTTATTATCAAGGAGCGAATAACAAGAGCTCTTTGGAACATGAAAGGAGATATCCTGAGAACAACTACCATTGCATCACCACCAACCAACCCATACCCGTACCATATATTTTACTAACCCAAAAAGCCAGGCCAAACTCCTTTGGTCTGCCGAAAAAACCAGGGAAAACACATTTCCACCATGAGCTTAGTTCTTCCCACACACAGTCGTACGTACTCCTGTAATAAAAAAGGACTTCTTTCTCTCTTCTTTAGTTGTTAGTTGAAGCAAAGATCTGATGATGATGATGATGGAAAGTATTAAAGGGCAACAACAACAGCTCCAAATTTCCCTGGCAAACAGGATGGATAAATAATATGGAAAATTATACATAATTTTTCGGCTACTACTATATACGGAACAAGCTTGTTGTATTGTATGCCGGGGAGGTTGACAGAAATACACAAAAAACACTTTTCCCTTCACATTCACTTTATTCTGGAAAAGGCTTGGTTGGGCTGACACTTTGCTAGATTCATATTAAAAATACATGGGTTCTCCAGCAGATTCCATGTAGAGAGCTCGTGTAAAAGGATAATATGCATGGCAGGGGCAGAACTTACGTTATTCTTAAGATTAGATTTTTTGGTGTTGATGTTGCCTTGCCTCTTCGCTCGATGATGATGATGGTGATGATAGGAGAGGAATAATATCCCTCCAGTTTTCTATAAGTCACTGTTTGTGATTGTGAATTTGGGATTATGTACATAGTATGGAATGAATAGGGAGGGAGGACGGAATAAAAAAGGCAAAGCAGAGCGGAGAGAAATAGAAGGAGGGAAAGAGGCTTGGTGATGAAGATGATGATGAGACAACCCTTTTTAATTCCTCTTTTCACTCCCATTCGGAGTCATTTTCCCGAATTAACAAGAGCTGTTCAGTCAGTGTTCTCTCTTGATCTCTCCGATTTCACAAGGAAGAAGCTAGGTCTTTTTACTTCAGCAGCAGGGGAAAGTCCTTTTTTTCTCTCTTTCTCTGGCTGTTGTATTTATATTTTAAAGAGCAAATGAAAATACCATGCTAAATGTGAGGGCGGTTACGAGGCTGTCTCTGCCTGTTTGTTGGTGATTGTGAAAGCTGAACTAAATGATTTGCTTTGTGCTTGCTGGATACATTTTGACTTAGACCTTCTATTTAGTTTGCTTTCCCTCACTGGGGAAAAGTTTTTTATATTAATTTTCGTTTTGACAAGGAAGGAGAGCGAAACAAAATGTTGGGGAGTAGAATGCGGAAGCTAGTTGACGTTCGGTGGAGGGAAGTCGGCTTCGGTACTGATATTTAATTGTAAATATCGCTGAAAATTAATATCAAGTTGATATAAAAATATTTGGGTCAAGTTTATTAAATTCTGATATGGTCTACTTTGCAATTTTTATTTCTTTCTAATCAGTTATTTTGTACCAGTAAATTTTGTTATTGCAAATGAGTTCGACAAACAAAAAGCTGCCACTGAATATAAATATAAAGCACTTGTCATTCCATTATCAATAGTATATGCTTTAACTAGCTTTCACCTATTCAATGTCAACCCCATCACTCCAATTCTGACTGCTTCAAGGCACAAAGGTGAATTCTATAATTAGGTGTATGTTTCAGATATAAGTAAGCAAATCGTAATCGTAATGCATATAAGGTTCGGCAATATCAATATCCATATAAAAGTATCAAGTTACCCTATTTCAACTACTGCCACATCCCAACCAACATACTTTCATTTCTCCATGTTAATCTAACTTTCTTCCTCCAACTACATTTCTTTCCATCTGTCTGCTGCTCGTTGAGCCTGTGAAATTTGAGTTTATTATTTTGACTTGGTCTCCCTCCTCCGCCTTACAGTTTAGTTTCTTACTGACTTTGGCTGGTTGACTACGCTTTTACTTAAGAATTCCTTCCAATTTTTCATTTAGCATAAGGACGTATTAGTAACAAGCGACGGATGCATTACATTCTAGCTCCCAGCTTTCCCGTCCCAACTATGCAGATGGAAAAGGCAAAACAAATTATGCAAGGAAATCCTGTATCATTTGCCAGAATAAAACAGCTCCACTCCTCCGTATTACCCTCCCTCCATTCCATTCCCTTCCAAGAATTTTTAAAAGAAAAACAAAAGCCGGGGGAAAGTACCTCATCTCCTAAAAAGCAATATGTGGACTACCTTAGTTAATCTAAGCTAGCATTTTCTGGGCTCATCTGAGGCTAGCCTTTTTGGGATCGCATCTGCGGACTGGAAATGTACCTGCTCTTGTGTAATATATTTATACAAAATTACCCAACCCAGCTAGCCAAACTCCTTGCCATAGAACAACCACGTAGGACAGGCTTCTTTCTCTCGCTCTTTCTTTCTTTTGGTTCACCACGTTGGAGCGTTATGCGGGGGTTTTTGGAGTGATGCTATGCGGCGGGTCCGCTCTTTCATTTTGATCATAGTCGAGGAGTTCGTAGGTATATGACTTTCTCTATCCTCACCTCACACTCCTGCCAAGACTCACACAGTTAAATTTAAAATGAGAACAGTCCAGATATTCATTGCAAAATTTAGTTATTTTCTTCTTCTCTGCTTTCTCCAAATGTAATTTGTAATTCCCTTTCCACTCGGAGCCTCACATTTTAAATGAGAAAAAATATACACGAACCCATTTGCTTAACTTATAGCTTTTCCTTATTCTTGAGTTTTCCTTTTTTCATCCCATCTTAATTTTCCATACGAAAAAAAAAACACAAACCGGAGGAGGAGGAATGGGGAACACATCTGTGCCCAACATAAAATGTCCGCATTGCATTAAAGGTGAACCGAATGTGGTCCCTATAAAATACCAACCAAACAACCAACCCCGGCATATCAGCACACACCCAAACCCAACCCAGTAGTATCTATTATAAGTAGTTGGCTTCATATAAATGATATCATTCCATTCTGTTTTACTCCAGGTTCCGGCGTGTTCCAACTTCAACTCCAGCCGTATATATCCAAAATGACTAAACCAGATAATATCATTCCTGCCCTGAATACGCCAAGCAGCCATGGCACGGCCACGCCACCGGCTGAATTTAATGTACCAAAGCCCATTCCATTCGTTTTTTTATATCTTCTTATTCTTCTTTAAAAAAATATAAATGGCCATTATGAAACAAACATAGCATATCAGACTAAACGCGCTCATTTTATTTCATCCGCCTAGCTATGCACCAGCCATGCAACCCGATAGGATATTAAGGAAAATCAAGCAATCGTAACAAATAAGAAAAACATGAAGAGCCATAATATCCCCGTCATCCCAATCCTTTCGCTTTTCTTCATCGCTCTTTTATTTTTTATAAAAAAATAAATTCCGTGTTTTTTTTGTTGTATACTTTACGAAATCATTTCCGGAAAGAAGAGTACGGAACGGGGTGAGGCGGAGGTGAATGGAAAATTTCTTGGATATTTATTATGGGGAAAGAGTGTAAGAATAAGAGGCAACACTGATGCTTCCTTCCTTTCCTTTTGTACTGGAACCAACCGTTTTGTTTGCTGTTTACATATTTGTATACGGGAAAATGTTTTGTTATATAAGTTGGGACCGGGATACTTGAAAAGCAATTTGGGAAGCTTTTTTTCTTCTTTCTCTCTCTCTCTCCAGTAATATATGTAGCTTGGATGCACATTTAAATGGATAATTTTCAACTCGGGATTATTACTCCCCGTAAGATTTACATTTTTTTCCCCGTGTCAGCCGAGAAAAAAATAGGCAGGGAAAAGGGATTACGATTACACACATGAGCATTTCTATAAAATTCTAATGAATACGAAAGTTGGATTTTTTTTTATTCCGGTGCAGCTTTTTTCTCCTTCTCCGGGACACCGAAAAAGATAAAAATGCAGAAAGGGTTAAAAGGGTTAAAAAAAATCCCGAAAACAATTACCTCTCATGAGACACATTGTTGCATGAATGGGCGAATAAAACTGCGGGAGGAAAAATATATACAGATTACAGATCATTTTTTAAATACGTTTGCTCACTTGCTCCTCAATTGCTCTAGCACAAAAGCTCAGGAGCATGAAAAATAAAAAATAAAAGATTTTCCCAAACAAAAAAAAAAGAAATCCGCTTATTTTATGGTTTAGAACTGGAGAATATGATGAGATGGGATGAGATTTTTTTAAAACATGAGTCAAGTGAGTAAATAAAACCCGGGAAAAAAATGCCTTGTAATGCAAGAAGACTACTTGTAAAGTAAAATCAAATCAGATCAGGATGAGTAAAGTGGGGGAAAGGAGGGCAAGGGTGGATTAAAGAAGCTTTTTATATTAAAGTAAAATCAGAGTTGATTTTTTTTACTTTCTCTTTGCTTTTGGGCTTTTCGAAGAAAAAATTGCAAGTTGGTTAGTTAAGTAAGTGGAGGAAAATTATTCAAGAGAGGGAAAGTAAGTAGGCTTATTTTTTTCTCTGAGTAAGTTTTTTTACAAATTCTTTTTAGGTAAACATAGATAAGTGGATGTAGTAGATATTATAAGCTTATAAGTAGGATCTTTCTTTCTGACAAAACAGAATTGTTCGTTGCGTAAAGACATGGGTTGTATCTTCCGATATAAACTGGTGGCTGGAAAAGATAGGTTAAAAGGTTGACGGGGTTGATGGATGATGACATGAATGTTTTTACATGAAAAGAAGAAAGAAAGTTGAGAAATCAGATCCGAAAATCCGTTATGTAAGTAAGCAGCTTGACTTCACGTTTTGAAAGTGAAATGAGTTGAGTATTGAGTGAGTACGGCTTGTTTACTCTTTCGCAGCCACCCTCTCTTTTCCTTTCACTTCGTTGGATGCTTGACTGGTTCGGGAAGAAAAAATGTTTTTATAATACCCCATGGCACTTTCCATCTTATTTTTGGTTCTCCATCCAAGTGTATTCGACTGGGACTTGTGTAGGCATTTGTTATAGGGACTGATTTTCTGTAAACGAACGAAGAAATGGGCATCAATGCTGAAAATTAAAACTAGGAATGGATGTGTATATGAATAATAAATATTTTAATACTTCAAACAGGTCAACTGTCAAAAAAAGTCTTAATTAAATTGCCCCAAAACAATTAACTGAAAAATTGGATGTAATAATTCGACTGACAGTTTTAACAATTATTCTAATTAGTTTTAACAAAGTCTAAAAATAGCTGTTAAATTGATGGGGATGATTGTTAGCTACCGCTTCCATGTCCAACTTCAATATATTGCCTTTGTAAAGAAGGTTCTCCACTTCTAACATGACCTCCTCCACATTCCTTGGCGCTTGGTCAGCGTTCTGTTTCCTGTTGTATTGCAGCAAAGATAAGTATTCAAATGAATAACAGCCCGATCCTAAAAGGAGTCCTACAAAGAGTATCCCAAATACTGCAAGTAAGCTTCGAATTTTTAGGGGAGACCTGTCCTCCTCCACCATCGCTATATCCAGTAGCTTATCAAGTAATAGGGAGTTTTTCTTGGTGGCATTGTTGCTGTTCTTGACATCATCACCATCGATAAGCCTATGTCTGCTTGCGTTTTTCAACAGGAAGATGAAGTTCTGCTCCCACTTTTGATGAAGTCCCATCTCCGTAATCGAGGTCACAATCCGTTCAAATCCCTGAACAAATTGGGAGTTCTCCTGGAAGCCCAGCCCATTAAATAACTGGCAAACGTTCTCCTTGGAATAGAGAAACGAGTCGACTGTCGTATTTAGCGTCATCCTCTGAGCAATCATGGCCTTTGCGATAGTCCAGGTCACGCAAATATGCTTTTCCTCATAAAACGCCTGTTCCAAACATCTCGTCCAATTCCTTTCGATGACCAGCCTCTTGCTCAACTTCCTTATCAAGGCTGAGTCACTATCAAAGAAGAAGCCGTGCTCAATGTTTCCCAACACGACCAAGCTGAGTTTGTAGTCCTTCCTGTCCGCCAGTTCTCTGTAGGTCTCCGGAATAGTTTCCGGTTTCGGGAACATGAGGGAAGATCTCAACTTACTTTTGTAGGCAACTCCCATCACCAACCCTCCCAACATTAGAATGACCAGGTAGGTTCGTAGACTCTTTGGAGCTTCAAAACCACTTTGTTCAAAGATGAGTGAGAGGGAGATGAAGGTCGACGAATTCAAAGCTTTCAGTCTATCTTTATTTTCAAACATATGAAGAACTAAGGAGTAAACAAACTGAAGACAAATCAAAGAGAAGAGGTAGAGTCCCCACACGGTTCCGTTGAAAGGTTGGAGGAAAGCGTACCACGGGACTTGAGGTCGTTTGGGGACTCCCAGTAAAAACCCGACCTCCACCGCTGCTACCCAGCTTGTTCGGTCGCCTCTCCTCATCATATAATTGTATGGCAAGAATACAGCTATGTCGTAGCCAGAGTTGGGGTAGTAAATTCGGGCGTATTTCCCCACCCATGTGCCATTGGGTAGGCGTCTTCCGTAGCCAGCCCCGTCATTTGTCATGTCAAAGCTGAAGTTAAATTTTGATGAAGCTGAGGAAAGAATGTTGATTTGGGTTCCCATGATCGTCAGCTTTCCCGAGTTTGGATCCTTTTCCAGGAATGAATATGGAGGTGCGACGGACATGGAAGTTCGAAAATGTCGTCCGGCAAGATAATAACCCATCCATGGATGATTGCCCAGGTAGAAAGATGAAGGTACTTTGGGTAATGGGATGAGACTTCCATTTTGATAAATTTTTGGATCCGTCCAAATTACGTCAGGAGTTTTGAGATTGAAAATGATTTTGTGTAGAACGCGTGTTAAAAATGGAAACCTGTTCAGGATTTCTTTGGAACCTTCACCGTTTCCCGAACTCATATTTAAAACAATGAACAGAAAATCCAATCTTGGATTAAAAGTTCTTTCAAGTTGGCTATTCCATTTTGACACAGACCGGTCATTCATAATTTTGGAATCGTAAACAAGCGTAAACAATGAACGGAGATTGATGGTTCCTTTCTTCAAAATTAGTTCACTTCTCACATCCGGCTCAAGGTCATGAAGAAACTTTTCAAAAGTTGAATTATGATTTCTACTATCATTGTATTCTGCTCCCACCAATTTTGGATAATCCTTAATAACTGAAAATATTTTGGCAACATCAGCTAATTCACTTTCACTTTTGTAACCATTCTGGAAATTAATCAGTCGGATAGTGAATGGATTGGCAAAGCTTACTAGTTCAGAGTATAAAATGACATCTTCCAGTGTGGCTTTTAATTTTGCCCGAGCTAACAAGGAATTATTTGATGTTTCCGTACTACTCTCAGACAATTTAACCATTTCAATTAAAAACGTTACGTAAATGATAATACTAATTTTTAGAAAGATTCCCCTTTTACATCTTACTCCTGCCATTTTGCAAATCAATTGGGGTTTCGATATTTTTAGTTCTACTTTTTACGCATCAGACGATGGGAACAAGCTGGTGTAAACCGGACATTGGTTTGACTAGGTCGGTTGTAAATTCGCCAATTTACGACAATGGTACAAAATGAGCTTATACAAAGAAGAAAATTATTATCATCAGTCTGTCAATGGTCCTTTCCTTATCTAGGTCTGGTCGGATCATCGCATTAATATTGAGCTGTTTTTACTATCTTGTCCAAAGTCGTACCTGTTTAATTAACTGTCTACCCAAAGCCCGAAACGATGTTAAGGTACAAGGTTTAGCTGCTAAGATAAGTAAACTGCAATAATGACATACATGGTCGGTCATATATGATTGCAATCTTAATTTTAGCAAATAAAAAGTTCATTCCTTTGTTGTCACCTTTAATTTTCCATTAAGATTGGGCGTCAACCTTCCTTTGTGAATGATGACACGCGTTCCTGAAATTATAAAGATTTTATCGACTCTTCTTCTCGATGTTTACGCAAGTTTTTTGGGGAAACTGTCTTTGTGAAACTGAAGAGCGAATTCAATTGCAGAAAGTTGACACATTTATTTAATGACATGATTGCTTGAAAAATACCTATTACGATGGAGCAGCACAGATAGCACACAAATAAGGATACAAAACAGGACAGCATCAAATATTTATGGATGCTTATGCATAGTGTCAGGAACAAACGAAAAACATTGGGGCAAGGTGAGACTTCTCATGAACAGCCGAAGAAGAAGACCGTCTTTTCTTTTGTGGAGTAAGCAACTCTTCTTGACAGTGACATGTGGGGAGAGCGTGTACTTACTCAGCAGAATGTTGGATTGGAGGGGAAAGTGATAAAAAAAGAAGAAGCAAGTCAGAAATAGCTTGCATGCTACCGACCCGATACGACTGTATCTTTCCGTTTTTCCTTTTCTCTTCTTTTGCTGTTTTTATTCTTTTTCTCCTTCGTTTTGTCGACCCGAAAAAACCATGACAGATACGCCATCTTACCCGACCATCCGAAATAAGTTCTGCTCAAGTAAGAAGAAGTAGAAAGCAAAAAAAAATTATTCCCGTCCAGAGTTGTTTTCCTTCCTGTGTGTATGATAGGGTTTAGGGTTAATGTCATCGCGTATTATTCCTGCTCCCCTCTTCATTCCTTTCAAGTTTTTCTCTTCTTTTCTGTGTTCATTGAACATTCTCTTTCCCTACCCTATCATTACAGACTACATAAGCCACCACCCTCTTGAGGAGGGCTCACGCAGTTTTCACTGAAAAAATGTATTTTTTCTCCTTTCTACTTTCTTCCTTTTACCCTTGGAGACTCCACTGGAATAAAAGTTGGAGAAAGGGGAATAATAAAAAATGGAGGGAGATTTTTTTCTAATTCATCCATGTGGATTCCACGTGGGGCAAAGAAAGCAACGATTTAAAATACACTGGTGCATTATATTTATTTACTTCCGGTATAATACAAATCTCAAATAGTGACATTCACTTAAAGTTATGTAGACTAATTTTTAATACGTATAATAAGTAGTTCATTTTAATGGCTAGATATTTTAAATTAAGTGATTGGATTGTTTAGTTAGTTTAGTTTTTGAAACATAAATATTTATAGCAATACTTGTGTAGTACGTCCACTTCCGTCTTCTACGATTTAAAAATATTGACTAGAGTAATTAGATGAACATGATAACACATAATAACAGTGAATTATTATTTATCCATTTAGTTACAGTTTAAATGTACATCAATTACACGATTAAAGTTTTGCATTATCCACCATTGAATAGTAAAGTGCAGATACGGATTGTTCAGTATATGTATTAACTACATTTAAATAATTTACTTTTTACAAGGAAGCGATTAAAACTTGAGAATTGTGCTATCCATAATATTAGGTTACGTATGATTTACAATTTATATGCCTTGTTCATATAGAACCGAGGAAAGAAGCTATCAATCATATCATACCTTTCCCGGTCTTAATACGGTCTCCAAACACTAAGACCATCCCCAACGCCAGCCGCAGCAGCTGCAACTGCGGCAGCAGTCGCAGCCGCGGCTGAGTTATTTCTTACATTTCCTCCCCGATGGGAATGCTGCTGACCGCCAAGGTCACCCCCGCCGCCGCCACCACCACCGGAACCATAGTGTTGTTGCTGTTGTTGAGGATGAGCATGATGATGTTGGTGCTGGTGAGGTTGGTGTTGCGTTTGCTGTTGATGGTGCTGCTGCTGACTCTGATGCTGTTGTTGTTGAGAACCATTGTTATTCATCCTGGCAACAGCACCACCTCCACCCACCTGACCTCCTAGCTGATTAGTCCCTCCACCAGCATTAGCATTACCACTTCCGCCCATCGAAGGATCAAATTCATTGAGATATAATTGGGAGTAGAAAAACGAGGCGGCGGCAGCAGCAGGGAACGTTCCCAAGTAGGACATGGAGCCGCCTGATGACTGTCCCGTGTTATTTACACTACTCCCACCTCCACCACCATTACTTCCCCCGCTTGCAGCCAAACCAGAGTTATTTCCTGAGAGAATGGCAGCAGAGTTATTTGAGGTAGACATGGAGCCACTCTGATTTTGATGGTGACTCCCAGACAGTTGCCCTCCGGGCATGGCTGCAGCTGCTGCAGCAGGATTTTGTGCGGCTAGCTGAAGATGATGGCTTCCGTATTGGTCATCCCTGATAAAATCCGTCGCCGCTGAATACGCAGCAGCCAAGGAGGACGATGTGGAGGACGCTGATGAACGCTGGTGTGGATTACTGTGATGGTGGGCGTGATGATGATGGTGATGATGCTGTTGCTGATTACTGGACATCCCACCTCCGCCACCCGCTGAAGCCGATGAGTTCCCCGCCAGAGCATTGGATGCTGCCCCACTGGATGAAGCACCAACCCCATTGTTACCTCCTCCTGCACCCGCACTATTAGCTGCACCCAAAAGCCTGTCCGTCGCTGCCCCCAAAGGATCTACATCCGACGATGGACTCACTTGGCTTTCAGCTGTCAGCACTTCTTAAAGTAACCAAATCAAAAACCAAAAAAAAACGTTCAGATCAGAAATTTAAAATTATGCCAGTTTCCCAAAATATTTTTACTCCTCCACAAATTACAATTTGTCCTTACAAATACCTGAGGAATTGGAAGCGGGCGTTGACGCATTGTACTCCGTCCCTGTGATGGCATTCATAGTACCCAAGTCCGATAGAGCGAGTCCACCCGTGGAAGCAAATGAGCCTGTCGCGCCCTGCAAAAAAAGTGGGGGAAAAAATGTTAACCATCTGCATCTGCTCTGTCCATCTTAACTTTTTAGCTAGCTTTTACTCCTCCTTGCATATAAATTCGCACGGAAACCCTAAACTTATTACTTTCCACCCGAAGCCCAAACTTTACTCTTTGAAAAATGAAATAAACTATGAACTTCTCTTGTATGGATCTACTCTTCTATACAACCACATTCATTCTACAGAGAAGGCAAGGCTCCTCCATGTAAAATAGTATAATGAAAGAAGAGACGGAACAGTGAAAGCCCGAAGGAGACTGCTTTTAATGGAAATTCTCAGTAAATGAGGTTGCGGTTTTCGTATACTCATATGAGCCAAAAATTTCTCTCTTCATGTTTCTCTATTCCGGGAGAGTTCTTCTACTTTTCATTCCATTTTGCTTTTCCTCTTTCTCTCTCTCTCGTTTTTCGTTTTCTGAAAGAGAGAAGGAGCCGCCAAATAATATCTACGTGCCAACAACGCCAAGCCAGAGAGAGAGAATTCATACCATGTTATGTTATACGAGTATGTGTCTGTTTCTCTTTGTTCATAATAATATGCTTCTGCTGTGTAATATGGATAGGAAACTAACCAACTAGGTACCTAAACTAAACTAAACTCCAAAGTCTTCCACCACCACCGTCCTCGTCATCTCCTTCATCATCATCCTCAACGACAACACGCTCCACTCGACTCATCACATCATCACTTCATTTATATTTTACTCAATGTTACTTCTCCATCACCATCCTTCGTCATTCCTTCCTTCCTGCGCTGAGAGAGAAAATTAGCAGAACTTTGTGTAATAATAACTCTAGCTATGGCTATATGCTTCTCCTTTCTGTATTTTATTATTTGCATTGCTCATGTAACCAGAAATTCTCTCTCTTAGCTTGGGTGAGACTATAATTTTTTCCTTGTTTTAGGAGAAAATTACAACATTTTCATTGTTTTCTTATAAAGTTCCTCCGAAATTCTATGGATTGTGTGTTGTGTACATATTTAAATCGCTTCCGTTCCTCCAGCTTTCCCCTGTTGTTTTACTCTAGACAATGCCCCTTCTATCATGTAACTCTGTTAATTTTTTTGTAGGCTAATACAAAAAACAAGCAGGAGAGTGGAGGGAGCTCATTTCAACCTTATGATAGCAGCAAGCACACCAGCCGAAGAGACTAACCAAACTTTATTATTTTTCGGGTTTCTCACAGCCAATGTTATGGATCAGTGGAGAAAGTACACTACAATACGGAATAGATTATGTAACACAAGAACAAGAAGCTTTACATTGTTTAGTAAGAAGGAAGAGGAAGAAAGCGGGCGGGCGAGTAGAGAAAAAAAACTTGAAGAAGAAGAGGAGGATGAGGATGAAAATGAATGATGTAAATAGAACCCAGGAGTCGGGTCCAAATACCGCAAACTATATGCCCAACTATAAACTGGTAGAAAGTTATATACCTATACTTTAAAGCAGCAAAATATGTATGGAAAGTTTACAGAGAAAACAGGGCGAGGAAAAAATTATTCTCCAGAACTTGCCTAAAAGAATTTATTTCTGCATAAAAACTATATATTTTTGCATTGCTGACTAAAATTCGACCTAGATTATGTTTTTTCATAAATGCAACTTTCAAATTAACATAAGTAAAGTTTATTTTAAAACAATGCATGTGAAACACTAACGATATCGTTAACTTTGCACCCTCATCGAAAACGCACTTTTAGCGAGCTACTTATGCATGCAGTAAACCCTCCATAGTACTTACTCGTAGACACATAAATTGAGGGAGATTAGTTGATAATTGCGCTGATATGTTTATGACCGTCACAAATATGTGACGCGTTCTAGGGAACACGAATCCCTGTTCATTCCTTGCCGGAATCACAAAAGCAGCACTGTGAAACCAGAGCCAGGAGCAATATTCTAATCCATTATTATGTATTTATTACTTGCACAAAGAGCCTTTTCTCCGGCATAAATTTCAACAAGAAGATTAGACATTCATGCTACTTTAAATGCTTCCATCCTATCACGCCTTTTTGTTCTTCTCACCGTTTTCTGGTTATTGTCATCTCATTTTCTTCCCCAAACAAGAGGAGGAAGAAGAAGAAGAAAGGATAAAACAGGATTTGGTTGTTGGTCCCTCGTAAACTTCGAAGAAGCACTCTCCGTCTGGTGGAGTAAAGAGGGGGATGAAAAACAGGGTAGGGAGCAGAGAGCATCTCGGATCGGGTGAAGCCTCTCATTTGTAATTGTACGATGCGGATGATGCCGCCGGAAGCGCAACGAGAAAGGAGGAAGACAGCAGCAAAAACAAACTCCACAAAGCCTTTAGTCAGCATGTACAGCAGCCAAGCATAAATTTCTTGCCGGAGACTCACCCTTCCTCCTCAAGTTTACTCACTGCATTGTTTTCCAGCTTTATCAAACAATATTCCCTCCCGAAAATTATCTTATTAAAAAGTGGATGGAGAAAACCGGTTTTTCCTCCTCCGGTCACGCCAAGCCAAACACACCCTCGCCCCGCTACCAATACAAATCCGTCAGTTCCAGAACAAAATTACGAATTCAAATCAGTACAAAGTGGCAATAAGTTATCTCGACACTGACTAAGCTCATATGCTTTCACTTCGGGAATGGGTATAAAAGGTCAGCCCAGAGAGTTTTCCCTCCCATGTCTCCGAGGAATTTCTGCTTAAATGCATAAAATCCTCCTCTTGATAAATATATACCTACCGTATTCCATTTTATTTTGTTAGGGTTCACTTGATCTCTATTTATAACCATGATTATCATCGTCTCATCATCATCATCCCATGTCCGTTGGGGATTTTCTTTAAGAGTATATTTGGCACTTGAGAAAGAGAAAGGGTAATGTAAGAAAAGGGGATGAAGACTCCCTTCCGGAGCTGGTATCCGTCAAGGATATGAGAAGGGAATAAGAAATGGACGGACATTTTACGGATTTTCCAGATCTGTCAAAAAATGCAACTCCACTTCCATCAACTGCTTTCACCCCTTTTCATCCCTTCTTCCTCCATTGCGTTTTTACAGCTCTGCTTGAATGCTACTTGGTAGTCCATTCATGTCGAATTTGATGATGTGCTGCTTTCTTCAATCTTTGTACATCATTTTCAATAATATCGTTCAACTTTCGATCTTCATTTACGTTAAATGTGAAATATTTGAGTAATCAAGTAAATGTGAAATATTTTTTTCGGGGAGGTTCCTACAGCTAAAAATTAAATACAGAGCAAATGGCTGTAGCCTTCCCCCTTCATAATTGAATCCAAAAGCCATCTTGACTTGTTCCTATGCATAACCTAATTACTACCATATGTGATCAAGGAAAACTATTCTGATATGTGAAATTATGAACATCCCTACTCATTTATGTAATTTAATAGGACCAGGCACATACATACATCGCTGCGTCTGAACTCTACTACACCTTACTTCTTACTTCATGAGCCTACTCTTTATCCTTTCATTCTAGAATGAATTTTAATTACAGTTTTGTCCTCCCTTTCTCCGGCTCTCTGGGGAGAACGTACATAAATCCTTGTAGATTGAAGTACAAGTAATATTCCTCAAGAGAAAATGGACAATTGAAGGAAGGAAGGAAGAGAAATTGGGAAATTGAATGTTTTAGTACGGAAGGGTAATGAGAATTATAGCTTCCTATTATGATCCTCCCATCATCACATATGAGTATAAAGTTTTCATTTCAATTCACAATTCACCTTCCATAATTACAACTGCTACTGTTATATATATACTGCGCACACAGAATGAAACATGACATAAAATTTACACACTCAAATAATTACAAGTCCCTCCCTAAACTCTCCTAATTAAATCAACATCTGCTGCATCATATTATGAAAGCCCAAAAGCCATGTCATAAGTTTTTAAACACGTGTGACACGACATAACTAAATTTTATCTACAAAACATGTGTGCAGTGCAAGTACGCAATAAATTTCTTTGAAACAAGTGAAATTGAATATAGTAAGTACTTTCACTTCACATATTTCTGCTTTGGTAGATACACGTACATACTTTACAAATAACATCACACATGTGTGACCTTTCATTTTCCCACATGTGTAGCTGAAAAGAATTGAGGAGGAGGAATAGGATTTTAGGATTTTTTGTCTGATTCTCCTCCCTAATTAATTCTTGTTCATATTCATTGCAAATGCAGCTCAGCAGTGTTTATGGGATATGTCTGATATGAGCTGAAAATGGAATGAAAAGTGAGGATGATGTTTGTTGATGATCATGATGACAGTATGATGCGATTATGTAGTAAGTTCGTACATATCGTCGATGAATACTAAAGTGAGCTGGGAAATGAGCATACTTATCGTAGGCTGCTGGGGAAAAGTTAAATGAGAAAATGCCAAAGAGAGAAAGTGAAGTGATGCAGAAGTTGCGGATGATGACAGGGGTAGTGATGGGCATATATGAATGTGGATGAGATGAGCATTACTCGGCTTCTGAAAATTTTCTCTTTCCTTTCTGCTCCCCCTCAAATGACTGACTTTATAGCGTCATATCATCCAGCAAAATTCAGATCGGTACAGTTATTTTGCTACATTCATATAGGTATGAATCGACATAAGTATGTGGAGAATGCAGATTAATAAGAGCATTAACGGTATTTACACTGCTGCACAATGAATATTTTGAGTAAGGCCAAGCCGGCCACGAAAGGGTTTTGGGTGGAGAGGGAGAAATACAGACATATAGCCATGGCATGGGCTCGTTTCGTCGGTCGAGTAGTTCGGTTTGCTTGGTGATGGTTTCTCCCTTACTCGGTCGTGGTGGTCGGTTGGCTGCATTGGTTTTCCTCTCTACATCTATCAGCCCAAAAAGCCATATACATATTCCATGAGCAGTATGAACTGTTTGCTCAGATATGGATATGTTCGCAATGCAGAGAAAGCAATATCGAATGAAAAATATCTCGACATAAACTAATCCAAGCGGTATTGCTCCTTCCGAGCCGAAGTCATCTCCC
>JAQGAI010000268.1:0-23098 GCA_034696905.1 Lepidocyrtus violaceus | reverse complement strand
TTAGCGGAAAATGAGCCACCACTTCCTAGAGTCCTATGCTTTCCCTGCTCCCGGTCTCTCTTTCCTCACATCATTATATACGGTTT
The DNA here is from genome assembly GCA_034696905.1 of Lepidocyrtus violaceus. NCBI lineage: Eukaryota > Metazoa > Arthropoda > Collembola > Entomobryomorpha > Entomobryidae > Lepidocyrtus > Lepidocyrtus violaceus. Next base: position 23,012 of record JAQGAI010000268.1, on the reverse strand, counting down.
TCAGTGGCGATGAGTGCTGTCTCGTGTTCCGCTACTTATGCAAAAAAAACTGTGGGAGGGAAAGAGATCATGATGGCTTGAATGGAAGTGATGATGATGCCTTCTGCATGGCATCCATGAAATAAAAGGGATCATATCATGATGATGATCAACCCACACCATCCGCATCATTGCCATAATGATTGCTACATATTCCTCCTTCCTCCTCCAGACCTTTCAAGTACAAGTGCACCATTTCGTGTTCTCTACTTTTCCATGAACTTTATGTAACTATTTTCAAATGAGGAACTGCTGCATTGATGGTTGAGCATAAGGATATCAATATGGCAGTTTCACTTCCACTGAATCAACTTTAAAATCAGGATGAAGTGAGGTCTACTGATACTTCTGCTGATTTCATTCTTCCTCCCTTACGCATAACATGCGGCATGGTCATTAGGACTCAAGTGTCTTCCTCCATTTTACCCCATCACGTATCACAAATCGGAAGAAGTGAAAACAAACGGATTGCTTTCTCCCTTCTCAGCAGAAATATGATATGATAGGAAATCGCCCGTTGAGACCAGCCTTTTTTTTACAAATTCAACGATGAGTAGCAATATAATAAAGTATCTAGGTATACATTGTTTCCATAATGGTCACTTGAATATAGTAAAATACTTATGTAAACAGTTTTAGATTTCGGACATGCCTGCCCAAATACGAGCATAATAGGCACGTAATGCTCGTCTTCCTACTCGTTTCAGAGGTCAGCAGCGAAGTAGTCTCTCTTCTCCGTAAATTACCCTTTGAGACAGTTACATTGCACGAGCTGTCAGTTTTCTCTCGATTTTTTCTTTCTGTGGGAAATTGGCGTGAATAAATGGGAACGTCCGACTGTCTGTCCATCTCTCTTTCTTTTTTGCTTGCTTTGCTACTAGCACTCCCGCTTTACTTTCAGAGTTGATGTTGATATTTGGAAAGAATGTAGATCAGTTCTGCCATTACCTACATTAGATACGAGCGACTCTGGTTCATTTTTTCCCTTCACTGCTAGTCGGCTTCCATCATATCAAGTCAGATTTTCTTGCGAGGCTAGCTCCAACCAGGCTATTAGAGTCGGTCCGATATGAAATGGAATCCATCTTTGTATCAATATGAGGAAACCCATTTTCATGATATCAAACGAGATGATATGATTGGTTCGACTAGGTCGGAGAAAGAAATCTATTCTGCGAAAAATCTCCAGTAATGCAATACCCTTCTCCGTATTAGCTCGCATGCTCTCCTATTATTACCTCCCCAAGTCATGACTAACAAGGGAAGAGAAAGCGGAAGGGTTACGGAAAAAAATTTTGTGTTTCCAGCAATTTACACGTGTACCATCATCATTTACTGTTGAGAAGGCAGTGGTGATAGCCGAACAATAAATGATATTTGTATAAAATATTGGCAAGACAAGAAAAGGTCGCCATTTTTATCTTGGGATAAAAATATCTTCTGAATGGATAGTTTGCGCTTTTTTGGTTCCGGAATCTCGTTAGGGATTTTTGCTTCCAAGCTAGTTTTTGTCTACTGATGTCCTCCTTCTTGTAATGTGTATTGGTATCATTATAAGGAAACTGATACTGGGAACTATGCCTCGATAAGTGTTGGTTCTATTACATGTAGAAAATCAGCAGAAATATATATGGTCATTTAGATTTCCTGCGTTAATCTTCATATTTCTTTTTGGTGCGGAACTGGAAACAAGAGGATGGAATGGTGTGCTCCACAAACTAGCACGTTTGTTGCGGTTCATGAGTTTGTATGAACTACACCCGAAACAACAAATCCACTTCAAGAGTCGAAGAAAACCATCGGTCATATAACTTCCTTCCTGTTGTAATGCATAAAGTTTGGCATAAATCCACCCACTTCATTTTTTCCTCCTTAGTTCAGGAAATGTTGAGCAAGTTGTACAAGTAGCGAGGAAAACTACAATAATCACGTAACTTTCTTTTGGGAGTTGTGCTTTGCAGTAGCGTGTGTGTTTGGTGGCAGACCTAGTTGAATTTTTAAATTACTCATATGAAAACTATCTTGAACATTTTATATTGGATTTCATAATACTATAAACTGAAAAACGTTGCATTTCAATTTTAATAAAAAATTATAATTAACAGTTTAACAAAGATGGAGGAGTAAAGTTGCTTTGCTTTTTGAGATCTTCATCAGCGATTTTGTTTCCGAAGAAGTTATTTCAGGTTTCGGGTGTAGTAAAATGCACATTCTCAATAAATAAAACAGCTAATCTTTCGACCCTAGTCGTTTGAGTTGAAGATTAATGCACAAAATCAGATACATAAGTAGATAGGTACTCGACAGAACATACCAGGTATTTTGCCCGTTTCTATGCTCAATTCTGTTTAAAACGACCAAATAACAAAATTCTCTTTTCAGAACTACCCCGCAAACAATCTTTCTTTGCTAATATCGGAACTTTCATTAGACTAGAACTTTTAGGTCTATTGTACTTTCTCTTACAATGAAATATTGTATCCATTCTTTTTCGACCTAAAAGTAAAAGAAGCTCCCTCGTTATCTCTCGCTAGTGTTTGGAAATGAACTTACCGTATATATTTAATTTTGCCGCGTGTCTTGCCTGCCCAGCTCGGTTGTCGAAAATGCACTGGAACTCCCCTCCATCTTCCACCCGAACTGACGTGATGTTGACATGACTAATGACATCTCCATAGACGTTCGCATACTGGCCGATGAGAAACCTTTAATAAGAATGGCAAACAAGATTACACGGGATAGAAAATAAGATTAATAGAGAGAAAGGCACACATTTGTACACACATCCCACGGCCGATAATGAAACCAGAAACTACTCATGCTTACTACATGAAAAGAAAGAAAGCATGAGCTACTACAAGCAAATGTATTGTTGCAAATTTATGTTTGTAGGCAGCTAGGTTGGAATCTACTATGGCTGGAGTAAATTGCTTTGAAATATTTACGAGCTATTATAATAAGCAGGTAATCATGCCTTTGTATCGGTGGCCCTTATGCGAAGCTGTGCTTGTTTTGGTATTTATGAGAAAAGTCTTTGACATGCGAGTCCTATTACATGAATTAAAGGCAGGTGGTAGCTCAAATATGTGCGAAAGATCCTTATTTCCTTTCCGGTTACTGCATCTCACAAGTAGGTAGGTAAAAATAGCTATAAATATTAATAACATGACATACCTCTACATACGTATTGTATAGAAAATGCATGTTTGGTTTGGGCTACTACTGTTCCCAACGTCCCTTTGAGTTACTTATTTTCTGTGTCGGATATAATTGTTATGAAATATTGCCCTTTGGTCTCCAATAAATAAAACAGTGTCACAAAGTCACAATTGATGCCATTATGATAAGAAGAGGCATTAATCATTCATTAAAAATTCCGTTTGCTCTTGCTGTAATTCAATTTCATGTTTATAGAAACTGTTTTCCCTTCTGCTTTTTTCCATTGCATTGATAAGGAAGTGTAACGTTCAAACTTCAAATCAAAACCAAGTCAAACATTTAGTGCTTCTGGTTGTTTGTAACATTTCCAGTTTTTTAACCTCCCGGCCCATGCCCGAACTATGTGATAATACGAACATATTCAATTTCCTTTTTCTATATATTTCCCTACACTGTATCATTTCCTGACAGCATATTATTCCAAGAAAAAAATTCAATTTGTAAATTGGACCGAACACTTCCTTCGTTTGGAATCCTATCAATAGATATCTAGTCTATAGTGGGTTATGCAATAAACCCGAGAGAGAAAGAAAAAAATGAGTAAAAAATTCACCATCCACCTGAAATATGCAGTTCTCTATTGCCTACTACTATCCCTATACATATCACACAACAGCCAGTATTTTCTCGTAAATAATCAGGAAATATATTGCTATCTGTCTAGTCTAGATAAATTATGTAGTCCTTGCTGGTTAGCATAATGCACGTAATCTACCAACAAGAATCTAGTTAGAAAGAATAAGAAAAAAACAGAAGAAAAATTGGCATTATGCTTGTATAACGCGTAGCAAAGCTACCTACTTTCACCTCGTTATTCCTCCGCTTTTTTCTTTAGTGGATTGGCTGTTAGAACAAATTGCGAGGTTGTTAGCGAACAAACCTTGCGTGTGCATAGGCATAATCTTACATATTCAGGAAGACGGAATCTACCAAATGTCTCACCTGATTAGCTAACCTTTTCATTTTAATTTTTTTTTCGGTGATGGCGTTAGTAGGTATGTAAAGTTCGAGTTTGCCGTTTCCGCAAAGTGAAACTGACGAAAGCTATTTTTCATGGATTTTTTCCTCACTTTTTCCCTAGCTATCTCTAATACCTTCCTAGTATCAATGCCAAAACGATAAGAGCGTCTTGTGTGAAACTCTGAGAGAAAGGTTCGGGAATGGAGAAAGAGAGAACAACGAAACTGTGAGAAGCAGATACTGATGCCGCCAGTTTCTATCGCTTGCATGCATGCCGCATCAAACACCGCCATTCCCTAATGTTTCCCTACAAGAAAATAAAAATTGAAGAGGAGAAGCTCACAAAGGACGGATAAGATTACTCGAGGAATCTGTTAAAAGTGAAAGCATGTCAAATCTAATATTGATTGTATGTAAAGAGAAAAAAGGAATACTGCTTGCTTTGCCGCATACTTTTGGTTTCAAGGTATGGGAACACTGAAGAGTTTTGAAAAAAAATATACTTCGACATGCTAAGATAGTACCTACAGATCTGAGAAGACGTAACATCACCGTTTCATTATATGTAGAAGCGCTTTTGAGCTTCACATACATAGGTAGCTGTACATTTATTTTCTGCGAAACAAACAAAATCATATAGAGTTACGCTTATGTGTATCGAGTTTACCCGTTCTATATTATTTCGAGGCATATTTTCTTTAGACAAATTGAATATTGTGAGGCTGGAATATTGTAAGGCGTTTCGAAATACACGCCTCAATGAGCTACCCAAATAAAAATATTAAATATGAATAGAAACAAACGGTTAAGCAAATTGGTTCTTGGTTCACTGAAATCTTAATTTGTTTTTCTTATTTCTACACAGCTTCCTTTTTTTAGAAATGTCGTATTTATGTTATTGAATAACTTTGCTCCATATTTAAGGACAGAGGTAAAATCAAAGAAACTCTCGATGGTATATATGCCTAGTTTTTAAATAGTTACGTAAGAATCTGGTTATGCTATAGAATTACACAATCGATTAAAATTTGTTTTGAAATTGAGACTGAAGTGCCCACACAGCTTACATACATAAAAGCAGTACAAAGTTCGCTGATCCCCTGTCGAAAACAACTTCTAAGAAGGAACAAAAGATATGTTGGGTTTTAAATTGATTTTTTTAGTACAAAAAGTCAGTTCTGCGAATGCCAGCAGCCAATTTCTCAAACCACTGAAAACATTTATGGCCTATTAAATACTCTAGCATTTATTATTCTCATTTCTAAACATAAAATAGTGTGCTAAGCAAACATTCAATTCTGACTATAAAGCTATGTTATAACAACCATTTGACTACATATCTAGCCGAAATCTTCAAACGGAAAAATAAACTGGAAAGGGAATATAGAGCAGGGATGAGAATCCATTCATGTAGAAAAAAATCAATGAAGAGAAAAATTCTGTTCAAACAACTTTATAAAAAAGGGTTGGAGCAAATCAAGTTTTCAGGGTAAAATGGCTGTTCCTAATTCATCTACAAAAATTTAAATCCCAAAGTTAATCATTGAAACGAACACATTCACTTTCCTTCCGCAAAAAAAAGAAAGCATACATAATTAAGGGGGATGTGCATATTCCTACAAAACTGAAAAGAGAAGTTAGTAAGTTATGTAAGTAGTCTCTCTCATGTGCATACAGATATTCATTTTGGAACCAGGACGAGTAAAAAATCCATTTTAAAATGTTAGAGCGGAACTGGGCCAAAAACTTTGTCGAGGGTAATGTAATAAGCGGGGACAAAAAAGGGAAAGCATAGAAATGCGCTGCTGCTTTTACTACCGCTCTATTCTACAGAATTACATGGATGCATGCATGCCCATGTGTACAAAAAATATTTCGGATGATTAAACGACCAACCAACCTGTCACTCTGAGGTAGCGGGAATCCATCCAACAACCAAGAAACTTGAGGTGTAGGGTTCCCCCGAGCACTACATTTCAAAGAGACGGCTGGACCGGGCTGGAGTGTTTGCTCAATGAACCGGTAAATGAACTGTGGGTAGGCATCTGTCACGCGTGGGCATGTGAATGGAAACACAGAATAAAAACAGACAATATTACATACTTTGTACTCTCGACTCCCGGAAAAGATCCCTGATGGTTTAGAGTTTCATATTTTACCGAACTACATTAGATTAGTTGCAAAACCAGGACATGAAAAACTTTTGCATGCCTGCACACTGTTACGTATGGTAGTTGCAAAATGGATTTCTTGTGCATAACCAAAGACAAACGTGGCTTATGTCTGTATTGCATGTTCTTTAAGCTCATTTTAAACTCCGTATTACTTTGTTTTTGTACTTAAAATAACCATTTATTCTCATCCGCCATATCACAATCAGAAATATTATCCAAAAGAAAGTTTCTTTTCTCAGAAGGAAACACAGCAAGATGGATTCGAAGTAAAGGAAAACAAGCAGAAAAAATGTGTTATCTTTTGTAAAAAGATAGAGAAGTCTAGACATGACGTGATTGAATCATTCCTGTTCAGGGAAAAGCATCATCCATTCCAAATTCTTTGAAACAATGATGTAACTTTTATTATCATGTCATAAAGCATAAGTTACCGAGTGCAAGTTGGAATAGTATTTTTTAATTATTTAGACGATAACGTTAAAATATTTTTTTTTACTGATTACGATGCAGATAATGCACAAAATAGTTACTCTCTAGCGTAGCGCACACAATTTACCTATAGATACAATTCCTACTTCTTTTTATTACACCGACAGCAGGAGCAGGACCCGAATACCAAAACCAATAAATCCCTGAAGGATATGACGGAAAGTAATTGACTTTGTCTGTGTTAGGTATACATATCGCTGTGTCATCATATCCGGCTTGCAACCACAAAGACAAAATCGAAAATAATACAGAAACAGAAAGATACAGAAAAGCATGTCGTAGAATAGTCACTTTCCGATTTCCGCCAAAGGAAAACTTTGTGCCACATCATCCTCTCTATCAGAGAGCATTTCATCATCGTCAATATCCTAATCATCTTATCCAAACCAATACCCAAGAAGACAAAAAGGAAAAAAAAAACATTCTTTCTTTCAGCAACCTAATTGAAGAATTAGATGGTTAGGTTAAACAACAGAAATTGTCAATGGGACAAACTTTGTCAACCAACAGTCGACTATGCTGGACTTGCTAACTGCGTTGTCTTTCAGCTTTTCTCTTTAATTGGCCTTGTACAGATCATATATATATGGCCTAAAAGTTTAAGATTCATTTCATCTCCCATCCTATCAACTTTCTCTCAAGAAGGGTCTTCAGATCCTTGATGTATGTTATATATCTGAGACCGCCAGCACCGCACTGCTCTCCGCTGATAATAAGTACAACAGAAATTGTACATTCCATCCATGTGCTTTCACCAGCCCATTTCATGTTATTCTTTAATTAAGGGCAAGACGAAGGGAGGTTCAGAAAAAAATAGACTTTTCTACTTGGTTCTTTCTTTTGATGTCTCGTCTTTCTCCCTTTTTTCTTCCTGCCTAAGCACTAGTATCATTTCCTTCCTGCTAGTAATATGCTTCAACCTACTGCGACTCTCTTTTACCCAGAATGGAGAACTTGAGACGGAGGAAAATATGTGAAGGAGGAAAAGAGGAAGATTCCTATCAAGATAATTTCATGATTCCCTCAAGTTTTTTTTAGTTAGTTACTGCAGTAGTCATATAACAAAATATACATGGTATTAATCAGACGGGTTTATACGGAGAGCATTTTGTTACTCGTACATGAAAATATATAGAACTGGATGAAATCAAGTCTTTCCGAGAAAGAGAAAGCCTAAAACAAGCAATTTATAAAAATATATATCAGAAATGAAGTGGAATAAGAAAATCTACAATTACTTTCTACATCGGGTTCTGTGTTTTGCTGCTGTTATTGAAAAAGCTGTTCTTTTTATAAAAATAGGTAGCCACCTATGCGCTACGTTCTTATGGCATGACTGACTATTGTTGCTGACCAAGACCAACACGACATGCTCATGGAAAGCGCATATGTATTGCCAAATGATTGCGACCAGACCATTCCGATACCGATTTCCTTTTCTATAATTGTTAAATGCTTTCTCTCTTCCTTTTAATTTCCCTCGTCATCCGATTTTTACCCCACTTTCTTCCAACAAATTGAAGCCAACTCGGCAGAAAAAAAGCAATCCAAAATATTGTTCCATTAATTCACGTTATATTGGACATTATTAGTAGTATATTGCGAATTTTTTGCGATGTTTTCTCTATCATTAGGGAACAATGCTGCCATTCATGATACTTATAGGAAGAAAACAAATCGAAGGAAAAACCATCAAGATTCCTATACGCTGTTGTTCCAGTTCTTCCGAGAATCACATAATGATGTAACTACAGATATGTAGGTTATCTCTGTGTTCCTAATACAGCATAAAATTACGTTGAAAGCCAATCAATAGCACTATTACGTACTAATAACCTATAAATAACTCAGTCACTGTACCTATTGTTTAAATATATGAACAGTGTTATTAGATACTTTAGATTTTGCTAGAGATCTAATTGTGCAGATTTTTTTTCGTACAATCCTTTTACTTTTGTTAATTTCCCCATTCCTATCACTTGCAGCGGACCATTAAAGTCATTTGCAAAGCCAAAGTTCTTACATTCATTTCATGAGTTGACCCCAAATAAAATTCCTCAACAATATTTCTCCAATTTAACGTTAGTTTCCCGCAGATTTTGAATATGTATCTTCAGATTTCCGGATATAGAACGTATTTGTATGCAACGGCATAAATATTTAAGCATGTCGTAAACGGTTGAGTTGTTTCGACACAAGCCCATTATTTAGGACTACTCTTAACCCAAACCAATTCATCCACGATAGAAAAAATCCACAACACAACCATTCAGGACAATCAAGTAAATGAGAACAAAAACAAAAGACACACGAGCGGGTTTCATTTCAAAGGGTTCTCCCAGCTAAAACGATTTTTTTATCCTCAACAACTAGACTGCACTAAAACCTTTCTATCTTCTGTGGACAGAGCTATATGGAACAGAGAAAGAGTTCTAGAGAAAAAGAGTTCCATTTAGCTGGGATACATACAAAAGTGGAAGCGTCATTAGTGAAGTGGTCGGAATAAAAAAAGCATCAGCTGGAAATGCCAAAGTCAGTTAACGCATTGAGCTGAATGGGATGCTATCATGTTACGAAAAATAAAATACTTTTTCTGTAAGTTTTCTTTCACATGCACGCACAGACACACATAAAAATCCGCAAAAGCATCGGTATACGCTGGGGTATGTAGTAACATATCGAGAACAGCTTTTGGAATTTTTTTATTCTTTAAAAGGAATTACTGCCTCTTTTTAGTTTCTTGCTTTTGCCTTCAATGGAAATAGGTGGGCACAAGGTCGATCCTTCTATTTACTGACTATCATTGCTCCATTCTAACGTGATTAGTTCCACTTGGCTTTTATTTGCTGTCTTTTAAAGCATAACGAGGAAAATTAGGAGAAACTCAAGCACTGCTAAATCCGCTTATCTGGGTCAAAAGCACGGAACAAAAACTGCTTAAATATATAATAATAAATTGGAGGACAAACCGGCCTGGAAGACAACTTGCTTGCAACAGCCTTTTTGCTTTGGGCAAAACCAGAGATGATGCTTTCAATTTTACTTTCCCTTTCCGTAGTACTTTCAGTCATTATTTTGTTGCAGCTCTTTATGGTATAAAAATGTCTATGCATTCTCATATTTTAGGCCATACCGCATGGTCTTATGAAATCATTTTATTTTATATGATTCACATCACAAATCGTGAGTGCTCTGGTGAAAGTATATACGAGTGCACACAGAAGTTCCGACTTCCTGCTTTATAGACAAGCTGTGATGCTCCTTTTCTTTATTTTTATAAAAACTGGAAAGCGCAAGCTGACGGAAAAATAATGAGAAGATGATGAAACTGCAAATCGGGAAAAATTAACTCTTTCAGTTTTACTTTCAAACTGTTGTGATTCAAAAAGTATGAAGTTTCTCGAAATGGTGCAGAGTGCATTAATTCCAAGAAGAAGAAAATATTCGAAAGGAATGCTATAACCAGCAGTGCATGATATGTCTGGCGGTTTTTCTCTTCGTGAGAACCTACCATTTCCTAAAGTGACTCTGATGATATGCTTTCACTTGAACTTACAATTGGATCATTTTCTTCACTTCCTTTTAATCACCTTTTTAAGGCAATTTTTTTCTTCTATAAATTAGATATTTCCCTCTGTAAAATCTGGTTTGAAAGGAGACGAAAGGCTATGTATAAAATTACGAACATTACATTACCCGAGGAAAAAATATCGTCTTTCATGCACGGTCCTAGTGTGAAGTGATGAAGACTAATGGGAAAGAGATAGGAGGAAGAAAGGAGTGCAAAGCGTTCACATACAAAACTGAAAGTAATAATAAGATTTATTTCTTCAGCTGCTCTCCCCATTCTGTCTGCTTGGAATGGGAAGAAAGACTTGCAAATGGGTTGGCTTGGTCGGTTTTGGTTTGCTTTCCATCAGATTCTATCCTATCCTAATGCTTCCGTTTTTTATAGTCCACCGTATTCCATCGCTTTGAGGCAATATATAAAGTTGGAACAGAGCGGAAACTGCCGCTGTCTTTTGAAAATAATGAGAAGGATTTTTAATCAACGAGGAAACCGCTCCGAATCTTTTGAGGATTTTTTTAGGACTTCCAATTTACGTAATGATTTTACTCAACTAAAAGAACAAAAGGAATGCCCACTGACCCTTAAAAAGATTCTCATAAGTTGAGCTGAGAAACGGTAAGTTAAGGCTTACAAATGCAGATGTATTGCAATATTTCTTAGTTTAGTTTCTAAATTATTTTAGAAAAAGCTCTCTGACAAATTACCATCAAGGGTAAGGCTACACCCACTCATCTTGCATTACTATATCTATTAACCAGTTTCATTTAAAACATTCAATCTGTTTTTTTGTTTCGGAAGTTGCAAAAAAAAATCCAAAATTTCACGCTAATCCTAGATGGATTTACATGTCTTCACATATGGCAGTTTAGGGAAAGCACGAGCTTTATACGCATTTTAGTAATTTTCTTCAGCTACTTTCACTCTGAGTTTTAAATTTTGTTAGAAATTAAATGAAAAACTTTTGCATGCGAACGAGCACACTGAAGCATGAAAGTGATCTGATCAGCGAATGGAAGTTTGCGGGTAATTTCGCGGATGGATCACGAAGTCTTCTTCTAGAAGCATTTGAAAATCTGCATGACTGAGAAAGCAATGAATTTTAAATACTTTCGTATTTATTTTCCATGTCAGTTTATCAGTACTGCGTGGATTTGATAACAACCTCAAAAAACTTTTTTATAATTCAATAGTTAAGTTGACAAGTTTTTTCAATTCTACGCATTTCGTTAGTGAACCAAATCAAAGTAGTAAATAAAATAGGAATTGATAAAGAGACAACCGAAATTGAGATGAAGCTACACCAAAATTTATTCCTCCTTGACGAACACTCTCCATTTAGATTTACGTAATAGGATTGACAAAAAGAAAGTTCTGATGAATTATACTAGATTTTTATTGCTATTGAACTTTATAAATATTTTAATTTGCTAGCCTAAATTTAAATACGCAAAATGGTTTACTTTCCATGCAGCCATACCACTCCTTTTCGGATTTCCTTCGTCCTATCTGTTAAAACAAACTGAATTTAAGGGACACTTGTTTTACCCACAGCACTTAGGTTCTTACTTACCATATTATGGAATCTGGTTATTTTATTTTCATCCCATAGAAAAGTTATTGATTGGACTAACTATCCCCCGGTTGGCTATCCCTCCATCGTACTAACTATCCCCACGAAGAAAATTCCTTTACAAAAGTTGATGAAGTATAGAACAATCACGGCTTTCTCCCCATTCTTCCAAAAAAAAAAACACCGCAATAGCCATGCATAATCAAGAGCCAAGCCAGACTTTCACTGAAAGCGAATCTCCCTCTAAAAAAAGTCTTATCCTTATCCCAGTCTAATCTAACGATTCCTGCTCTCCACATGAAAGAAGACTGCTATGTTATCAGAAGGGTCATAAAAACTCTTACTTACTGGAAAACTATACCTTTTCTCTGTCCAGACACAATACACCAAAAGCTTTAATAATAGTTACTGGGCAGAGAAAGATGGCCTTAAGCTTAAGTAAAATCCAAGTAAGTATCGGAGCGATGCCTGAAATCGTTCAAGTGCCTCCTCTGTCAGTGCCCCTCACGACGAAGATTATTCTAATACATAAATATGAAACTTAACCTATCCGGAAAGTTTTCGCTGGAGAAAGCTCCCCTCGAATAAAAAAAAATCATAGCCATGTACTGGATTTACTGCTGCTGGTAACTAGCCATAAAGGCCATATATATGGACGTAAATACAAAACTTTGTATGGGCATTGTAGAAACGTGTAGTTTTATTAGGGTTCCCATGTAGTATAAAAAGTGTGGAAATTTTGCTTAAGGAAATGCACCACCACACCAGGAGCAAAGTACTCTCCTGGGAATGATTTGCGGCTTTTCAAAAGGGAAAACGATTCAATACTTTGTTATGTCTAGATGAACTCGAGAGCCTCATCTCTCCCTACACCAGACCAAGCCAAAGGAAACCACCGCACCGCCATACCACCACCATTTACGAAAACTATAGCGGGACTACACTGATAAGATAAATCAGTTTGGCTTCGATATTTTATACGAAACTCCGAAACTCAAAATCTATGCAGCTGGCTATATTTAATGCAAAGAAACAAAGAGGAATGAATCTCTGAAAACGGTAAGCCAAACAAAATCTCTGCCAAATGGATTGTTTATTAAATCATTAATGTACTCTTGTCAGAAAAACTGCATTAATGCAGATGCGGAAAAATGATCAAGCTTGATCTGGTTGGGAGAAACCTAAATTCGATAAAGTCAAAAAGTATTTTCTCCCTAGTTTTTTCCTTTTTAAAATGGTTCTTGCATACTTTCCCTAAAGACGAGGACTAATGGATAATGCGATGCAAATGTGTTCCATCAAATAAAGCGTAATCTCACTCACTTCCACGTTTGCTTCATCAAAATATTCAAAATAGGCAACAGGACAAAAGTAACAACATTAAAGAATCTCGTCAGCATCAGCAGTAATAATATTATTCTCCCTTCCCATCATGAGCCATTAAGATTATAGAAAATTTTGTAACATTAAATTATATCAGCTGGTATCTGGTGGTAGCCGTTCTTTAAGTCCATACTACCTACTCTTTACTCCACCGTTAAATATAAGGTTCAAAAAGTCATAATGACTTTTTTTTAGACGCTGGGTTGGCTTGATATGTACCTACCGAAATCGGTATAGGTACCTACTTTATATACTACATCAGCAACTTTTACTGAGCTGGTACTTGAACTCAACTCTTTTTTTCAACTGCTCCAGTCCTTTCCCCAAATTTTTTCCCATAACAAACTTGTGTTATACGATTCCATAAACAAACATAACCAGCGGAAGGAGAAACATTATCAAGTGTATACACATTCCACTTATTTCATTCCTTGTAACTTAAAACAACTTGCTATAGATATGACTTGGTATAAGCATTAAAAAGTCACAACTTTGATGCTTGTTTACTTCAATACAACATTAACATCACCACTCTTACTTTTTATACTCTGCCTCTCTCTCTCTCTTTACGACTTTTTCCCCTTTTCTCCCAAGTTGGGACTTTTTTTAATAGTTTGAAATGATTTGCCTTTCACTTACACTTTCCCTCCGTGGGTAGACGTGGAGTGAAAAACGTGAGTGAATATAATCGAGTGAGAGTAGTGCATATCATTTTCTATAATAGTATTACTTATGTTTCTTCTTTAGCCTAGTTCCCACTTTTTTTTATAATATGTTTACGCTCTGTTCCGGTCCGTTCCGTCTTGAGGAGAAAGTGAGATGGCAAGAGAGCAAGAGAGGACAATCAGTTGAAATGAGTGAGTGTGTTTACCACCACTTGGCTCTCTCCTTTTCCCTTGACTAATAAAAACTGTCTCCTCCGCTCCCTCCTCGACGGTTTACACTTAAAGGATTTTTTCAACTTAAGTTAGTTTGTCGGTGGTGGTGCTTCAACTTTTTTCTTGGAAAAAAAATGTATTTTTCTGCTTGATTTTATCTTGCTTTCCCAACTCGCGGTTTCCAACTAGAAATATTTTTAGTTCGAGGGAGTCATCACCCGACATTAGATATGGTAACGAGACTTGATGACTGGAGTGTATATTAAATGAGGATGGGCCTGGGCCTACATGGTTGCTGATGTCAAGTCTAGTTATGGTAGATCAAGAGTGGAATGAAGAGAGAGAAATTGGAATGGGTGGATTCACTTGTAAAGAAAATTACTTTGCTTCATGTCGTGATACTGTCATGTCGGCGGATGAGAAGATGCTGCTGGTACAATAGTTCGTGTGAATATTAATTAGATTAAAATGACTAAATATGCAAATGTAGAGGAGGAAGGTTTGTAATCCATTTGTTCATATGGGTCGTTTCAGTTGCGAAGATTATTCGATGTCCAGTTCAAATTCTCATTTAGTACTTACCTCCAAGCCATAATTGAGCAGATTGCTGAACGGATCCATAATCAGTCTTGGCTATGCACTGATACATGCCCTGATCTTCTCTGGTAACAGACTGAATTGAAATCCTATTGTGACCAATGAATCTCACGCGACTGCCGCCACTAGTCCCCGCAGCGGAGAGTAAAGGTGCTCCATCCTTAAGCCAATGGATTGTTGCAGTGGAGGAACCCAATCCGGAGGATAATGACGATGACTGGGATGACGCTCCCGATGTTCCTGAGGACATCCCAGACTGTTGGATAGATTCCCCTCGTCCATCCCCGCCAGATACGATGGAACAAGTGAACTCCGCACTTTTCCCCAAGTCTACGCTTAGCTTCTTGGGATGTAGGTTAAGTGTCAGAGGTGACCTCACTATAAGTTCAATCTAGGAGGGAAAGCAGATAAGAAATACACACATGAGTTCAGTTTGTATTTGACGAGCCTTAACAGAAAAATATGCAAATTAAAAGAAATTCCTTTCCAAAGCCACACACAAGCCCATTTAAGTGTGCATTTAATGTGAATTAGGCTACAGTAACGGAGAAAGGAGGAGAAGGCTATTACAACACTAGATTGTTTGTTATTTTTAGCCCCTTCTTTGACGTGAAAGTAATAATAGTAAATGTTTTATGTAAATAGGTGGAATTTAACGAGCACCTTGTAAAAACAACATAAGCAACCTAAAAAACTTATTACAAGCATGCATAGGTAGGTAGACTCCCAGACTTGTACAAATATAGCTTTAGTGGAGGGAATATTAGCAAAACCCATTTTGCTACGTTTTTCTCACTCTAAAACTAAACCCAAAAAGGATACATTTGAGGACGGCGACTATGGCAGTACGTACCTTAATACTTTAGTACAATTTGGAAAACTTTGTTCAGTTAATAACTAACTTGGTTGTTGCTTGTTTAGCATTTTTTTCCCTTAGCATTCAAGCACTAAAAGAAGTTTTTCAAAAGGAGGAACACATTACTGCCAGTTGCCCACTCACTAGTTCTAAAGAGCGTGCTCCACTTACAATGTTTATGTTGTTCGGAGAAAAGGAAGACAAGAGGAACACGAAGGAACGTAAAAGCACCATCATCCCTATCGCCAACCACCGCCACTGTCTTCAAGAACATGATGGGAAACTACAGTAGTAAAAGTGGTGTTGTTCTTGCAAAAGGAAAAGCAATTTAATTATCGGTGGCCAAAAGCTAGTAGCGGTGGTGGTCGCGGCGGCGGCGATAGTATGGTGGCTGGTTGGGTGGTTGTAAAAAAAGTATCATGCATGATGGAAGAAGACACACATAATGTGAACTATTAACTGCACAGAAAAGGAGGAGATGAATAACAATATTTATACCTGGCTAAGAATACCCGGGGAGAAAAGAAAGGTGATGAAAGTAAAGAAAACAGATACTCCTCAACTTCCTCCAGGAAGTATACAACGAGCAACAGTAAAGTATCAAAAAAGGATGGGCAGAGGAAAGAAGAGGACTCAAAATGAAAAAGTACCGAAAGGCTCATACATTTGGGATGAGGGGATGCCAGGATGAGGATGAGCATCTCTCCATCTCATCTCATGTCATGTGATCATACACTATAATATTCCTTCACATATGAGCATCATCCTAAGTTAAAACAAGTATATGTACTACAATTTTCTAATTATAACAAGGAGAAAGTTATACGGAGAAAGTGGCGCTTTTAGCACAGGAAGCTAATTGAAGGAGGACATGAACACAGTCTCAAGTTTCCGTTGTTGAGTCTGTCAAGTAAGCGCCTGCCTAGCTAACAAAATCCTTCACCTTTCCCTAACCCAACACTTTACTCACATTCCGGGCAACTTGTTACCACAAATCTTGCGTGTACATTTGAGACAAAAAAATCTCTAATGCGTATAGTTTAGGGAGCTAAAGTATCATGAAACTAGCGCGGAAGAAGCAAATTTCCACAAAATGGAAACACATTCCTTTACTAGACGTTATACATTATTTACATCACTACTTGAATGTACTGAGAGAACTGACTGAAGGAGAAAACCGGGAGTGAGCTGAAGGTGATGGTGTTCATTCTACAAGAAAAAGCGTGAAAATACGCATAGGCATGTACACACATACAACGCATGCACATCCGAAAATGGAAATGACTCTCATTTGTCAACGTCAAGGGAAAAATTACCTCAAGCAATTCACTTCCCTCCGAGTTGGACACATTACACAGGTACAGGCCTTTATTAGCCACTTTCACAGAATTTATGATCAAAGCTCCGTGCAGAAGCCTGATTCCGGATGAACTTGCAAGCATTGAGGAGGATCCCAGGCTGTTGCTACTTCCACCACTGTTGGGATGGCTCAAATGGGAGTCGGCACTGGAACCACTACTGCTGCTATCATGACGATATGATGAGGATGAGGCGGAAGACTGGTACTGATAATGTGGCTGAAGATTTCTTGATGAGTCGGAAGGGGACGAATGATACATAGATGTGTGGTGTCCTGAATCGTCAGGAGAGTCGTCTATCACGGACGTCAGTCTAGATCCTTCCTTCTTGTACCACCTGCGTATTGGGTAGGAGAAAAAAATCAAGTCAGAAAGATGTAATGAGAACGTTTAAAGGAAATGTAAGACGGAAACAAAATTTATTCGATCCGCGTTTGTAGTCACCAGCTCCAGATCGGAATTATTCATAATTTTCCGAAGCATTGTTCAAAAGAGATTAATGAACGGTTTTTATGTAAAAAAACGTGAATGGATGAAAGTGAAACCGTGAATTTTTTAACGCTAACTTCCCACCATCCAAAAAGTTCTTCCTTTTATCGCTTCACATTACCGGACAAAATATCAGAAACGGTTTTCTTGAGAAACTGGAGACGACGTAGATGGAATGGGATATCTATCTTAATTAATTAGTTAATTAAGTCTTTTTCCCTGCCCGTATCCCACCGGAGGGACTGAAAGGGGAGAAGATGGCTTACTCACACACTTCCATATAAAAGCTTCCATAAACACGCTAGCATAACGCCAGCATGAGGATGGCTGGGGGAGAAGTATTAAGAAGGAAATAATGGTTTTAAGGGGAAACGAGAAAATGATTAATATCCAAGTTACACGCAATTCCATTCTTATTACACTCACTTTCACAGGCTCTCCAATTTCTTCAAGAAATGTTTCTTAGCCAAGCTAATATGAAGTTGGTGGTGGTGGAGTTTTCTTTATATGGAAGGTGAACACTTCGATTTATAGTTTCGTCTTGAATAGTGACATTCTTTAAAAAATAATAGTAACTTATTCTCTCTTACCTGTAGGAAGGCTTTGGAAGACCGTGCGCGAAGCAAGGCAGCACCACTTGTTCGTTTTCTTTGGCAATGATGCTACTCAAACGATACTGGATCATGGGACGGGACGGTCTGTCTACATCTGTCAAAGGCACGAGAAGAAACAATTTCATAAAAAAATTAAATTCCGAGTCCAATCCAATCCCAAGAATAAAAAATATCAAAAAGCCAGAAAAAGGTCTCAAAAGGTAATTTTTTGACTTCCCAGACATGTCATATAATTTATTCATCAGAGAAGAAGTCAAGTCGGTAAAAAATGAATAGGGAAATATATAAATCATTTTGTTCAATTTAAGGCATTCAAACTTGAATGACTAAGAAATGACTTACCGAAAGTAACTAGTTTCCCAGGTGGACTAACGGAAGTTTGTCCTGTGAGCCTATGCAAAGTACGGCACTGATAGCTGAACCTTGCATCCTGTGGTCCCACCTGCCAAATGAGCAGTCTTCCGTCCGACATCATGTGATATTTGTTATCTGACGAAGAGTCAATAATTGTCGGAGTCAGGGAGCTAGTTGGCAGGATATTAAAAGATTTATCCCTAACCC
Organism: Lepidocyrtus violaceus; assembly: GCA_034696905.1. NCBI lineage: Eukaryota > Metazoa > Arthropoda > Collembola > Entomobryomorpha > Entomobryidae > Lepidocyrtus > Lepidocyrtus violaceus. The sequence continues at coordinate 4,254 of JAQGAI010000268.1, read as the reverse complement.
AAGAGGTTACTAGAACGTAATCCCTCATATAGCCGGGGTTCACCAGACACTCCAAAATGGCTGGGAACCCATTCACAGTGCGTGGCGCTTGAACCCTCGTTTCATAAGATTGCTTCACCACTGAAAAAATAGACAAGAAAACATATACAAACAGTGAGTCTCATATTTAGAGTGAAAAAATATACATTCTGAAAGAGCTAAAGTTATATTTAAGCCCATCATTGTAATCAAATCTCATCCTGTCAGTAATTACATGATCATCATCGCATAGAATGGAAGACGGAGCTGTAGCTCAAGCAGCAAGCCACTTTCTTCTGCTTTTCTCGTTTTTTTTTAAGTGTGGCGTGTGCAGAACCGCTAACTTGCCATTTTTCTCTCCTCTTTTCAAAACCCTTTTCGTTTTTGTAAGTTTTAAGTAGCGAAAAATAAAGGAGAAAGAATAAAAGTCTTTTTTTTTTCTTCTTTTAAAGCGGAAGCAAAAAGAAGAATGAGATGAAAATGACAGGCACTTTCAATTCTCTCAAACAAGCCAGGCCAATCCAGCTCCCAAGTCACTTTCTTTCCTCCCATTCCCCCCGTCTTTTCATCTTTTTATAGGAGATAGATGAGTAGGATAATCCGCCACAAATAACAATGGGATTGCTGAAAATGAACGAGAGTGAGTGACTGAATGACTCGAGTTGGCTAAAAGTTGGGTTTTCGCTTGATTGGTTTGAATGGATCTCTCGAGAAAGAAAATCTCATCTTTGGAGAGAACGGCAGAAAATTCGTTTATACTTGTTACTCTCCTTTCATCTTTCTTGAGCTCTAAACTGGAGATATACCTAAATGAGCAGATGAATGAATTCGTTTGAGTTGGGTAAGAGAAAAAATACAGATCTACCAAACTGGTTAGACAAGAGCTATCTTCGAAGCGCAGTCACAGCCCGTATAAAAGCTATATAGCCCATGTATTTCAACAAAAAAGGGCGAAAGAATTTTGGGAATGAGGACTATGACACAGCCAATATAACTTATTTTGAAGGGCAATCACAATTTTACAATCCGGACTGTCGCATTTTCATCCAAAATCACCTTAATTCCTATTCTCCTCCATCCTATTTTCAATAACGGCTTTATTTCTCAATCCTGCATTGGCTACGCACAGTTTCAACTAAATTTTTTAACCCTGAATTGAAAATACTTTTGAATGCGTGTATGCAGCGTACTTCCTTTTCTCTGAAAAATAATGACTAAAATGGAATATGTATGGGAACGTGATCACATAAAAGTCAACTTGTATGCATACCTATGTGCCTAGGTATGTATGTACATACATAGCAGCTTACATAAGCCAGCTTTAAGCTGATCCGAAGCAGTTGGCATGAAAATTGAATTTTCTTTTCCCTCAACTCAATAAAAATCACCCTTTTCTCATCATTCTTTTTTTTGTCTTAGAAAGTGCAGGGATAAATTCTTATACTTTTTAAGGGTGAGATAGAAAGAAAATGCAAGAGAAAGTGGGGAAATTTAATGGAAGACTGCATAAAACAAGATAAGCTAGCTAGGTATATGGCTAGATTGCGTATAGCTTAAGGTAAGTCGTCAGATGAGATAAACCTTTCCTTATAAAACAAATGAGTTGTAACGAGGAAAGAGAAAAATTCCTTTCTCTCCTTTCGTACTTTTTTTCTTCCAAAAATCTCTTCCCTTTTGTTTCTGTTAAGATAGCACACCTTGGCTTACACATGCATGCCTTATACATTTTTACCTAAGGTATAAAGGTGTTATGTAATGGCTTATCTCATATGAAGACATATCAGAGAAAAGCTAAATGATTTTTTTCTCTTCTTTTTCTCCGGAAAACTCATCAGTTCAGTTACTTCCACTATATTCGTGTAGCAAAACCTCAGCAGCACAATGTTAGGTGGTTTCAACTTTAGAAGGAAACACTAGAAGCTGGTGTGGTTGGTGAGGTAGTGGTGATGATGATGATGATGGTAGCTGTGAGAAAAAAAAGAGTGCAAGATGAGATTACGATTAGACGGTAAAAGTTGAGCAGGAAGGATTAGCATCATCATCCTCGACACTTCTTCAGCCACGCCAAGACCACTGCCATCAGCATCATCATCACCGCCACCTTAGCAGACCAGAGTAGTGTCGACAGAAGACGCTAACTCGGTGGCTTCCTCTTACCCATCCCCCATTGTCTTACATATGTATGCATGTATGTATGTAGAATAGGCTTCTTAATAAGTACACATATTCTTTGCATGCCTTTTGCTCAATGACTCCGTTTCACCTTTATTAGTCCCAGAAGGACAGGAGAGAGTGAACTCGTGTGCATATTAGAAAATATCTGTAAAAGTTGTAAGTTAGGTGAAGCCACTTCCACTTGCATGGACCAAGAGGAGCATGATTAAGAGGAGCACTCCGGGAATCCAGCGAAACATTTTTTTTTGCTAAACTATGCATACTAGTACTACGTGCTTAATGAAAGATCATATCAGACTAGAGGAAAGTACTACCACACACGTCCTTATCATTAAACAAGGTTGAAGAAGAAATGGAGGGAGAAAGATTTCCAGCCCAGATTGAGTTAAAGTTGGATAATAATAACAGATAATAAGAGAGAGAGAGAGACTATTTCCCTCATTTAGACAGGAGGAAAGGAAGAAAGGGAACCACGCGATGAAGCAACACGAAAGACTGGGACCGCAAAAAGAAACCACACAATGCCGTGCTTCATTCCATGAACTGGTGGCGGCGGTGGTGGAATGCACCTTTAGGTATTCTTCTTCTCCTGCTGGAAATGAGAAGGTGGAGGAGAAGGGGGAATAAGTTTTTGTTGCATGCCATGCATAATAGTTCGAGCTCATTTAGCTCTTGTCCTCATGACAAGGCTTTGGGGATGGGAGTGGGAATCTTTGAGTAAGTAGTGCTGATGAATTTGCATACGGAGAACTTTAGTGGAACCTTTTTGTATGCTTGCGGTATAATATGCATCATTATCCTGGTGCGATGAAAGAATTTTCATTTCGGAGGAGCAGACCAGTAACTAATATTTGGGGAAGCGGGCGAGGGGAAGTGTGAAAGTTCAATTATGTATAAGTGATTGTACTTACGTCGTATGTTTATTCATTCTATATGTGAGAGGTTCAGGTAAGGTAAGCAAGTTGTGTACATAACGATATGCTTATACTATGTACCAAACTAATATACATACCTACATATAACCATTGAAGATATCTTGAATATAATTTGAATGACAAAACCTTCCTAGAATTAGATCAGTCGGTGTGATGGTAAATTGGTAATGCGGTTTCTGATGCTTTTCATAACTGTACGAAAAGTTATTTGTCAAAGGAAGCCAGAAAAATAGGACGATTCAATGGGGACGCCGGCATGTCACTGTCATCCGAAAAATTTGATTTCCTTTCATAACTAATTCTTGTATTGTTGTATTCTTGGAAGCCATTCTTTGGGCGAGACATGCATTCATTGTTCGATTAATTCGTCGCACTTCTGTATATGTAGTTAAACTATGCACCTTGCGAAATTTTTTCAATTTAAATATAGAAAAATCTGCAGTTTGCTTGAATGCTTTCCACTGTTCATTTACATTACTTAAAAATAGAAAAGAAACCGGACGTAATCACTTTTGTTAAGCAGTTGTAAAAAATATTAAATTGACTTAATACGCTTTGGAATGACCATGAAAGTGGAATTGAAAGTTCCATTAACGTCCGGTGAATATCCAGTTATTTTTTTAAAGTGAAAGTAACACATGCACTTCGATATCACCTGCGTATAAGTGGGTTTTGAAACTGCCAAAGTCAAAGCTAGCAATACTCTCCACCTTACAGTATTTGAGTGTATGCATAATTCTCTCTCGTCATAAATCAGAATGAAATGGACCACAGGGAAGCCACCGACTGAAGCCAACACCTAAGCAAAACCACATCTATCTCCACCCAGCATTAAAAGACAAAGCCCAGAAGAACGAAATAGAAACATCCACAAAAAGTGAAAACTAAGCCATGCAAAAGACGACATCCCAAACTTCCGAGGAAAAATAAATCTCTTCGCTGACTCTTGGTATTTTGCCTTATTTTTACTTTTCTCTCTCTTACTCTGGCCATTTCATACTTCATACCTCTTAACTCATCCCATTTACCAATTCACCACCGCCATCCAACATCATCCCAACGCCAGTGCACTTTCACTCTTACTTAACGCAGAAAACCACACACAGCAATAGTATCTCAGCTTAGG
>JAQGAI010000267.1:0-23101 GCA_034696905.1 Lepidocyrtus violaceus | reverse complement strand
AAAGGAAGCCGGGAGGGGCATGCGAGCCAGGGAGAGTGATGCACTGTTTCTTTCTCTTACAGTGAAAGACCACCGGCATGCACCATGTCATTAACTTCAAGGTATTTCAGACTTGTTTTCCTGCTCAGCAGCCTACTTGTCATCCAATACTTTCCCTGTGTAATTACGTCCCGGCGTCTCCTTCTCAAAGCGTCGTATCATCAAATCTAGCTAAATAATAGAGGCATTACTATACCTGTAACAAGCTCCAACAACAACAACGTCAAGTTTCAAGTTACAGGCTGACCCGGAACGGAACAGGCTGCTGCCGTTCTACTCAAATAAAAAAACAGCCATCCACCATGTCTCTACTTATATTACCCTGGGCGTGTGTACTTAAAAGTGCAGGGTTTCTTTCTTAACGGGAAGAATGCTTTTTTGAATGGAGAAAGTGCATAGAAGAAGAGACAAGGACGGGACAAGACAGTAAAAATATTATGCCCTGTAGAACAGGAAGATACGATGATTTGTAATGAATGAATGGAGAGTGCACAAGAAACTAGGAAAATGTGGCTGTTACCGTTACTTCCTTCCTCCAGCAACAAAGGTGCACGGCACACCACACGCACAAAATAAAACTAAAAAGCCATTCCTCCCTATCGCCTTCCCATTGCTTAAACCGGTGGCGGTGTGGAATAGGAAGGAAAGTTTTTCTCTCTGCAGCTCCTCAGCTTTTTCTAAAGGGGAGTCTTGGTGTCCTGTTGGCTGGTTAAAAAAATGCACAGTGTCGGATGGTCTCTTCATCGTCATATCTTATGCTGCTATCTTTAAAAGCCTATCTGGCTGTGTTTTTTATATGTAATAGTAATAAGTAATATGTCATCGCCATGGGAAATGTAGAAGGAGTTAGCGAGGTAATCGTAGCCCTGGCCCCAAAGATCTATCTAGCTAGCTATACATGACGGGAAAAATCAGTTATAAAGTCCCTACTTTCCTTGTTAACCCTGGGACGACAGGACAGGGAGCGACGGCGTTGGAATTTTCCTTATCAACATTCCTCTCGTTTTCTCAAGATTGGTTTTCCTCTGTTAGTTTCCTAACTCTCTCTCTCTCTCTCTCTCTCTCCGAGATCTCCTCCACAAATTGCACCGAGGGATGGAGGGAGATGATATGTAATGTAACGATAACGATACGCCTTCCCTCCCCCCGTCAAAATATGTATCTGTAAAGTTGATAATAATGAAAGTACCTCTAGCAGGAGGATGTTTACTGCTTCAGCAGGATGGATAGATATGGGAAAGGAGAGACTTGTGGGCTTGTTCCTTGGCTACTAGAAGAGGAGTAAGGACACTGACATTACATTATGTCAATCCAACTCAACGATCTCTCCAGTACGGCTTCTAATAGAATATGATGCACGTTTTATGGTACGGGGGGATTCCTGGGGGATAAAGTTTCACCAATTAACTACCATAAGATCCTTTACCTTTAAAATGGGTACGGTTACTGTTACAATCATGACGTCGTCATGAGAGTCACGGGATACAAACAGGAGGAGCTCGAGCTCTGCTGAGAAAACTGTTCTTTGGTCAAATGGATGTTTGCCGGAACTTGAAAAAATATTTTTTTTTAATTTTCTTGTAGCAATCTGGGATTATCCAACTTAAAGAAACTAATAATATTCATGTTGAATTAGCAGCAGAGCATCCGTTTTCCGCGTCCACTACTTGCAAAAACGGAACATATATCAAGTGGCAAATGAATAGATAAAGCAATTTTTGCATACTTTGCATTTTATTTTTGCCCAGTCAGTGTCCGTACTTACTTGTCTCTTTGTCAACTAGAAATGTTTTATGTTGGGCATTTCCGCTGTCGCACTCTTTTGCAAAAAAATATATATTCTGCTTTTGCTCTGGACCCATCTCCATACTAATTTTCTTCGTGTTAGATCCATCCGATATCTCATTTTCACTTTGTGTAACGCTGAATTCGGAATGAGAAACGGAACTGGATGATTAGCATACTTTTTACAGCCCTTTATTCTCACAGTTAAATAAAACATGAAATGCAAAAGTGGTGCTTATGCTTTTCCTCTTTAGCAACAGTAATTATCCAAGACAGATCCATAAATCCTTGGGATGACATGTGCTAAGGCTTCGTCCCCCGTCCCGTCATTTTTATACATTAGCAAAAATTGTTGAAAATAAATTACCTCCTCCATCCATATTATGTCATATAGAAAAGCTCTAATGACTAAAAAATTTAAATTTCTTGTCTGGAGTAAAAGCGAAATGGGAAAGTGAAAGTAGGCTTGAGTAAAAAAAATATACAACGTGTAACTTCAAAGTGCTAAAAATGGGTGAGTAGGGTGTCGTCAGATCCAAGCACTTTATACATATCCATGAGACAAAAATCATATCGATGATCATCAGTATAGATAAGCCTACAACCGTTCTACATATAAAATATACCTATCCATAAAAGAATGTGAAAAGTTGATGTTAGTCTTTCAACTAATTTTTGTATTAATGAAAGCAAAAGAAACACCTATAGAAACGCGTACAGTGCAAAATGGGACGGATGAGACGCATATTATGTTATTCCGAAAAATGGATATTCGCATTAGATAATATGAAAATGTAGGGCATTGGATTGGATATGACGTTAAGTGAGCCACTTACCAATTGTGGTGATAATACTGACTGAGTAAAGTAAGGCTCCACTAAAAGACCAATGCAGGTCTGAGTCCCTTGTGCTCCCATCGTAACCATGCTGTTCGGCAGCAGCCTCTGCTACAATCTCCTCAAATCTACGAAGCTCCTGCTCCACAGCTGAGGTCCAGTTCTTCTCATACAGAACATTAAACTGTTCTGAATTGCAGACATGAAAAAAAGAAAGAAACAATATATATATATATAATATTTTATATTTATTTTAGCATTTTATCATCCTGCCACGAATATCTTTCGGCATTGGCAGAATAATGAAAAAATGAAATCTCAATTCCGGAAATCAAGAGCTTTCCCCATATGTATAGTTGTTTTATCATACCACTCACTGATGAAGTTTAAATTGCACGCTCATTCAAATATTACTTTTCAATTTTGACAGAATAAAATTATATCTCACCAGACATTTTTTACCCCTATTCAATAAAAAAAGTGACGCCAAATTCTCTCCGTACAAATGAAATGTTGCGCTTCAAAAGACAATTTGACTTTATAATTTGAGTCATCATCATCATCATCGGTTGTTTTAGTTTGCCGAACAGAAATGTACTCAACATGATTCCCATCAAGGAGCTCTTTCTTTTTTTTATTGCTTTAGCTGCATCCGACACTGGAATTCATTATGATTCCCAACCAGATATAGAGAGGTACAAAAAACGCTGTCATAAATTTATTTTGAATGGTGATGATGATGATGCATGGATCGTATTTTTTACAACTTATGACAAGGTCTAATTTCTCAAAATAAGTGAGAATGGAATCACAGCTTATTTTTTATCATATTAAAATCTATTCCCAACGAAATTCGTCATTTTAAATTTTATTGCAGCATTTTAAAAAATCCTGCTTCCTCTAGAAAAGATATTTATCCTGTAATCTTAAATCTCAAATTTGTTGTAGACAAATATGATATGGTTATATTATCATCTCTTTTAAAAACAAATTGTATACCAGCATAAACCACTCACACAATGCAAATTATAGGAAGGATATTCCAAGATTTATTTTCTTTTAACCGACTTCCAAAAAACTCTGAATCAGTTGAAGTTGAACAAATGAAGTTTCCCATATCAAACGACAAAGACTACAAAAAGAATAAATCCGAGTATCCATTTCATCTTCCCTTTTTCCTTATGCATAGTCAAAGAATTATCGTAAGATAAAGCAAATCTTCTTGAGTATGTACTATTGTCAAACAAAAAAAATACCGAGAAAAGGGCTTTCCCCTCCCCAGCAGAAAAAAAACGTATCTGTCATTCTCGTCAAGCTAAACTATGAGTGTTGCTGTTTGCATACATGAATATCATTTCCAGAATGACATGCTAATATTTTATGGAATGAACGAAATGAGAATGGGAAACACATCCAGAGAGAATCTCAGTCAGTCCTTCTCCACTTAATTCTCGTGACAAATAGAATGCAACTCTCGTATTCACATAATAATCATCAGTTTTTACTGTACATTCCCAGAAAATGCTGCTGAATCCTATTACGGAATCCTATTGCAATTTGCATGAGAATGAAACGTTTTCTCATTTCCATTATGTATATCACATAGAGTGAGTACATATTTTAATGTGACTAAAAAGTAGGCGAACTCAACAGTGGAATTTTGGACAAAGAAAAAAATCATATGTATTTGGTATAATGAAATGCAAGTAGCTGGTTCTATTAACTAACTAACATTTATCCGGAAGCTTAACTGAGATTATGTATTGAATTAGGAAAGCAAAAATAATTTCCCGCCGGTCGGTAAATCAACATGTTCATCAGGACAAACAGTAGTACCTGAAACCCACTCCATTATTAAAAGACTATTCGACCACAGGCTTAAGCACCGTTGATTTGTATAAGCTCCTGAGGGAAGACCGTGGAATGCAACTCCAGGAAAAAAAAGAAAAGTTTTCCTCGACTCGACAAGAAAAGATGGAGTGAAAGTCCAGCAACATTAGAAGAGCATGTATGGGATGAAGTGACTCGAATGCTAAAGTGACCAGAAGTGGAGCTGTCCAGCACACTTTAATACTTTGAGGAAATCCATTCCAAATAGCCATTACGACAGAACATGCTCTTTGGGAGCTGGACAAACTGGAAACTTTTTGCATCTAGTTAGGTAATATATTGATTCTAGTTATACCTGCGGACTGGGGATATAAAGACTACTTGATTCACCTACAAACAAGTAGAATGGATATGGTTCCGGTGAAACTGGCAGAGAATGTTCCAGTTGAGGAAAGAATGAAAATTCAAAAGCATGCAAAGAGAGTCAGTCCACCGATGGTCGTGAGTGCATACTGCATTTCTGATTTCCAGAGCTAACAATACGTAAAAATATTCGGGAAGCTTACCAACTACGTTGATTATTAAAAGCTTTGATTTGAAATCAGTAAAGTTTGCAGAGAAAAAGCCCAACATTTTTTTGAAAGTTTAAACCCTCCCCAAACCATTGAATGGACTCGCCGGCCAACCAAAAGAGCTCTGTGATGAAGCAGCAGCAAAACCTCATAATAAATCATACATTAGCTATTCCATAACTGTTTGCTTTCCCCCTATTATTTTTCAATCTTCTCCCTGTCTTAATTCTATGAAACAGGATACATCCTCTCTGCAAATAAGATAAAAGGGCTTAAATGGAAAAGGGAAAATTGCCGTCTTTGTTTTGCTGCCGTTGCGAAAATAAGCTGGCGTGCGTTCTGTGACTGGTAGATAAAATGAATATAAACTGGTTGGTGGAAGAAGGGAAAGTGAAAGCGCTGGGATGGCATAGCACCTAATTTGAGTAGCTTTACCAGCTTTCCAGCTTTCACTCCATTGTGGGGAGTTATTATAAAAATGGACACGCAAAGCATGTCTGAAAGGGGGGGGGGGGAGAAAAAAATGTAAATGAATAGGAGTGAATTGTTGTAGGAGATGCGGAGATAGCAATTTAGATATGCTTATTCTTTGCCGAAGGTACTGTATTAACATTTTTGCTAATTTTTAGTTGAATCTTTTTTGCATTTTTTTGTGAATATCTTCATCCCAGACGCGCCACTTGAATGAGGATGTTTTTTGTTGTTGCAAAATGAGTAAGAAGGAAAACAACAGGGCGTGTTGGAAGCATGAATAGTAGGAACACAAGATGGATTTTCACAAGATAGGGTTGATGCGTTCCCTACTTTTTTTCGTTTGGCTAGTTTTCCTGTGAATTGTTCTAAGAAACTTAGGTACCTTTCTACATTTTTTTTTTGGCTGGGAATGTTTTTTTTCTTGGTGAAACTGTGAAAGCAAAACAAGTTGTCAGATGAGTAAGCCGTTGACGACGGTCCTGGTTAAATTGTTTCGAGGAAAAAAAAAGTGGAAAGGAGGAGAAGAATGGGAAAAGAAAATCGAGGAAAAGTCGTGGATTTTGACGAGAAGAAAATCATTAACAATATAAACATATGAAGACAGGACTAGTATATATAGCTGGAGCGTTATACAATCTGGATTTTTTCTCTATGTCACATGGAACGGTAAGTCAAAACTTTTTTCCCCGTGTCGCGTTTCGTCCTCTCTGCCACAGGCGTATAAGTGGGGCTTCCTTTGCTTTCCCAACATCATTTTTGACTCTTCTTACAGTGCCAGAGTGAGTGATTACTTTGTTAGAGTAGTTTTTTTACGGAAGCGGAGATGAAAAAAATAGGTAAAAAGCTTATTTTGAGATTTCCTTGTTCTTTTCTTAGTTAAGGGAGAAGGGGAAAGATAATACAGTGTATGATTTTATGAAACCAGGACGATGTGCATAATTTGAAGAAATTGTAAAACCCGGCTTGATAAGTAGGTGGTGTATGTGTATTTATATCATAGGATGGTTTACATTCTGGCGTTAGGCTACAAACGCATTACCGATGTTCATATAATTAACAGTTCTTTAATTACCAGCGACTGCTAAAAATAAATTATTAAATGCTTTGAGAATGATGAGAAGAAACCATGTTTTACAAAAATACGCGTGGTGTATTTTTCTTCATTTTCTTTAAAAAAAAGGTTTTCTTTCTATCAATTGGAATACAATGAAACTGCTCTTTTGAGAGTTAGACTCTCAATCAGCTTTTAAGTTATGGCTTGGCAAAGTATAATATATTAGACACAAGTAGAGGACGACTTCTCAACCAATTCTCGGGAGCATATGTTTCCACCACATCCACTCTTGAGAATTGTTAAACTACGCGGAAGTTTGTATTGATATATTATAAATTATGTAGTCTGTCGATATAGCGCCGACACAAGAATGCATTCCAAGGATCCTTCTTCCAAGAAAGTTTAAAACACTTTAGGAAAATGCAGTCTAGTCTGCCGAGTATAGCATTGAAACAAACAGATTTTATGGGGGTCTATTCATTCTTTAGGTTAATTTATAGCGTTCGCCAGCCTTCCTCTACTTAACCGTGTGTATGACATGAGTGGTGAAAGAAAGTAAGCAAGGAAGGAGGCTGCTCCCAAAGCCCACACATAATACAAAAAAGAAAGAAGGGACGAAGATGGAGATGTTTATTTTCTGTCAGAAATACGAAGATTGATCTCATTTTATGCTCTTTCCGAAAGAATGCATAAAGTTGTTTATATATCCAGAATTCGGGACAAGAGGTTATATTCCCAAGCAAAAAAAATAAGAAGAAAAGCGCACAGAGTCAGACGTAAATGGAAGTTAACGCTAATCCACCACCATCCATGGCAAGATCGCTCTGCAGTAACGTAACGTAAGTGACATTTTACCGTATGTTTAGCATCCATTTCCCTTAAACTCAGACAGAGCAGTAAACTTTGGGGAAGGCGAAAAAAAAATCTGGATGCATTCATAGGAAGAAACTTTTCGCATTTTTAATAGGAGCAAAAGTGCCTACCTATGTCTATTTGAATAGGCTAAATAACCCACTGGATACCATGGTTACTACGAGGTCAATATACACGCTCATTTCATTTCATACCGGTACGGCAAAACTAAATAATGTTCCAAATCTGTGGTGGTCTCAAATATCCCGATAAACTATAGAACATGCCTAATTGTTTCAGTTACTCATTTAGCATAGTAATTTACACGTTGTACAATATTTACAATAATATTGTTTTTCGAAACAGCTTTGCCTGCCCCAGCACCGAAGAAAACACTCTTTGTTGTGATGAGACACACTTTTGAAGTTGAACATTCAAAACATCTTCATGATATCTGAATATCGTCGTAAGAGACGGGCACTATTCCCAAGCGACATCGCACACTGTTTGATAGAAGGATGTGTCAGACTAAGGTGGGCTGGGACGGTTGAACTAACATTTCGTAAAAAGCTTTTCTCGCTCTTTCTCTCTGGATAATAATAAGTTTGGATATCCGTCCTCCCTGTCACTCTGTCAGCTTCCATCTTGTCAAATCGCTTTCCCATCCAAATATGTATTTGGATAAGTATGACGTGTAATTGCATATTTATGTGCGAAAAAGTGAAAGCGAAGGAGAAAGCTGGGAAACAAATATTACCTTGTCCTCAATCAGAAAAAAAAGTATTTCCTCTAACATAACGTTTGAAGTATTTTCAAATAAAAGTTTAACTGTTTGGATACTGTGGTTGGTTAACGTATAGATTCGTCACAAGCTGCCATATCTTTCTATCGAAATGGAGACCATCTATATAATTTTAAACTGGAAAACGTAGTGACTTTCCCTTTGACTCAATAATTCTTGAGTTTTGATGGAGAAGCAAAATATTGCGCAATTTCCCTTTTACGTATTGTGCTTTCAGGGATGAGCTAAACTGTGGCTTTTGATTTTGACGAAATGCGAAATTACTATATTATATGCTCCACTTATCAATTCATTGATGATGAAATAAGCTACCTACAACCATGTCAAAGATTTGGGGCTTCCGTTCGAGTCAAGCCAAGCCTCCCATGAGAATAATCCTATTGACTGTGCAAGACCAGCTTACACATATTATTATGCAATACTATCTTCCGCTCACACTTGAAAAATCAAAAACGGTTTCATTCTGTGTATCCTGCGGAATATCATAGCATAACGTATACCTAATATTATTGTATCTGGTTCATCCCCATCAGCAATTTAAAGAAACCCCGAGGATTTCACGTGCGGGCTTCGCATGGTTGGACTTGGATGCTGTTGATGTTGTTGGATCATAAACTCCTGAATATTAAATGAGGAGGGAATATCTCCTTTATTAGCCCTGTCCTTCAGTACATTCAGCTACTTTGCTTGGTTGGTTGGAAGTTGGAGGAACTCGATAATGATGTAGCAGACTGCTTACGTTAGCACGCACGTTACGCTTATTAAGTACAAACTGGAGATAACATTATATTTGCACAAAATGGGCTAGCTAAAAGTTTACTTGCTCCGCGTAGTGGATGGGTGTGGGGTTTATAAGGAAACTCCTGAACGTTTTAAGACGGGACGACGACGAAGGATGTTAATTCAGCAGCAAGCAACTCCTAAAAACAATTCCAAGTAATAGCAACTAAACGATAGTGGCAGTGATACAATTACCGGAATGGTATTAGGTACTTTTATTTACTCCTCCGAGCAACAACTAAAAGTAAGTAGCATTGCTGCTCCCATTTCTATCTTCCCTCCTCATAATCTCACATCTAAAAAGACGACACAGACTTTCATCTTCAGGCTCGTCATTTAATGTAAGATGAATAGCTTGGAAATTACCATCTTTCTTCATCTTTATTTCCAGCAATATTCATATTCATGCTAGCATGACTGACTGACTGAGAGGCTAGGCTCATCTCTAAACATGCTCCTTATGCATATGTACCAAACTGGTTTACTTCAACTTTCTTTCTCTCTTTCCATCTTCTTTTCCAAAATAAAATCTGTCGGCTTTGCTGGGAAAAAGAATGAGGACGTGATCAATTTTATTTACTTGCAGGAATAGTATTAATTGGGGAGGAGTAACTTTCTCCCAGCCAAAGGAATAAGTAGTAGGAATGGAAAGAGAAACTTCGGCTTCCCTCTCCTCAACTTTTTTTCCATTTTTTAGTAAACTAGCTCATTTTAAAGGGATCGTTAATATAAAGATGGTATTTAGAGAAAGCATGAGCTACGATATGATTTGATAGGATCTCTGTGCTCATAAACCATCACGGTCTAGTTCCCCCTCATCGTCTCAAGAAAACTACTTAAGAAGTATAAATACACATCTGCAGAGCATAAAGTAAAATATGGAGTTTTAATGTGTACTCGGCTAAATCGCATATATTATGTTGGCCGGAAGATATTTGCATACAAGCCAGTGATTATTATTATGAGAACTTGACAGATAAAGTCTGTACATAATTTGTTTGAGAATTGTTTCACTGGAGAGAAAAAAATCAGCATTTTTAAGATGAAACTGTTTGTAAATAAATAGGGATGGGAAAGTTATTGGATGGAAAATGTGAAATGAAATGATTTTTTTAGCTGTAATCTATTGGAGAAAGCAAAACGACTTGGAGGTTTTTCAGCTATTTGCCGCTCAGTCTGATATGTAAAGTCTTAAGACCCCACATCGAGCTTGACTCATGATTGATTAAACCGTCTTTGCATAGGAGAAATGAGAGTCTTGCTTGCTAATTCCTAATTGAAAGTCGGGAAGTGGAATGTTTTTTTCCCTTTTTTACAATTGCATGAGATTAATGAGTCGAAAGTAACAAATGATTGGTTCTCCATGCTGATGATGGCCTTGCCATTTTGGTAATTATTTTTCTGGCTCCAGCCTAAGTCTTTGGATACGTAAGGAAGATTAGGAAAATGTCGTATCTTGAGGTAGTATGGCACTGCATTCATCAAAATTAAAATTCAGGTATATGGATCAATAGTGGGAAGATGATTACTAAACTAGATCACAATTCTGTAAAAAAAATGCATGGCTCTATCGCAGTCGCATCCCTATTCTAGTGAACTGGACCAGTGGAACTTTTTTATGGATATTTATTTGAACATAGTGTATAGCATACCTACCGACTTGTTCCTGCAAAAGTTATTTTCCAATCGTGATAGGAAAGCAAGGTTGATTTCCTATAAGATTCCTGCAACGTTCTTTCCAAGACACTTAATAAAGGATGGCCAGCTTTTTTATGCTCCCACTGCACTAGTTTGCAACCAACTTTCCCCACTTTCCTCTCGAGTGACTTCTACAACAACTATTACCGGATGGGTAACAAAGGGAAAGAGATATTCGTATACGGGAGAGACAGGGAACAGAAGTAACCTCACATTTTTTCGCCTTTGTCGTAAAATTGTCAGCAATTATTACGTGCCAAGGTTTATATACTCCATCAGGAGGAAAATAGAACTATAATAATAATAGTGAAATATAATTTTAAAAGGGACTGTCTCTCTTTTGTAGGCTATAGGATAAAAGCGATGAACCACCATTTATAATGATAGCCTGTGCGTGTGAACCAACTAAAAAATGATGAAGATGATGACAGTGATGTATTCACTAAATATTATCAAGAGAGAGAGAGAGGGAAAGGAAAGTGATAAAAGAATGAGGAAGAAAATGGGAAATAAAAAACTGGCTATGCTAGATGTACTAATAGATGGATAGATGTTCGTCAGTCATGTTAGATGAGCAAAGATTGTAGCCCTTTCCTAGGACGACTCTCCTTCTCTTCCCGTTTGTGTGTGTGCACTGCACATTGATTGATGCATCGAAAGACTACAGAGAAAGTAAAAATGGGCATCATAGATACACCTCCAGCTCAGGCACATAGACAAAAAGCCTTAAGATGACGATGATGATGATGATGACGGCGGGCAGGGAAGGAAGAGGGAATGGGAATGCAATAAGAGTGAGCAAACAACCATGTCTTAAGAGAATAATAGCATTGCATTAGGACTGAAAAGGGAGGATCACCACCAGCCTAAAATATTTTTTCCTGTACTTTTTTTTATCTTATCCAAACTCTTTCTCTCTCTCTATTCTAACTCAGAATGGAATAGGAGGAAGGATATGGAGAGAAAAAAAAATCCACAAAAGCAGTAAAAACACCGTAGCAGGAGGAATGAAAAGGACGGGGAAGAATGATCAAAATGATAAGATGAAGAAGTTCACATTTATATACAAAAGGTTTATTCTTTTGGATGCAAGTACTTAAGGATATTCGTAAAAAAATATATCACATGTTCGTGATCGGCTTTATTTCATGCACCTTCTTTCTTCTTCTTCCTTTTTTTATTTCTTGTTCCCATGTCTTTGATGCCTAAAAAGTACATATCAGCGTTGTAAAATCTCTCATTCGTAAAATTATTCTAACCGACTATGCATAAAATTTTGTATTAAGTAAGTGAATGCACTTTAGAAGGTATAGACTGAAGAAAATAAGAGGAGAAAAGGGATTTTTTCCCCTCAGTACTCTGCTGACTTTTCCATTTTTACTGTGAAAAAATCTGCACTGATCTTGATCCGCTTTCTCTCAAGTTTAAAGGGAATTCACCAAACTGACGGTATGATCCTACAGCACATGTTCCCAGTCTTTTTCCCTTTAAGTAAGTTTGTTCAGTTCAGTTACATGGAAAAAAATACCTTGCATGGTAAGGTACACGCACCAATTATGTCATCTGCATATTTAGTACTTTTACAGTACTGCCGCCTTTCTCTTCTAATTCACTAAATATGATATATTCTTGTTATGAGGGATGATGTCATAATGCTAATGTGATTGTTCAGAGTTCCACAAAAGGATATTATTATTACATTCCTATTCCTGTCTTGTCCCCTCTTTATATGATGCATAAAGACTCAAATAATTCACTTCACTGTTCACCTTTAAAACAGTTTCCGATTGAAGCAGTTCCTCATCCATAAAACTTTTCCTTCTTTAAAAAAACGAGGAATTCCAAACCAAACCATTATTATCGGAGCGTGTAGTACAGGATTTGTAGCATTACACCCTAGCAATGTAGTTACTTTAGTACAAAGTCAACTTGAAAAGAGGACGTGTCCAGAATACCTACTTAACTTTGCAAAAGAAGTGTGATATGTATTTGTAATCATATGAAATGCGTTCAGAACAAAAAGTAAGAAAAAATTATGACTCCGTTTGTGATATTTTCTTTACTAGACGGGAGATCCCCCCAAAAAAAACTACCAAAAAATCAAAGCAAGTTACATCCAAAAAATATGATTAACTTGCATCATCATCATCCACGTATCATATCAATTAAATTCTCTTCTAATCCCGATAATCCCGAACGTAGGTGTATTCTTTGAAAAGAGAAAGTGCTTGACTTCCGAAATACTATCTCATTTGCCCCTCCTGTCAAGGAAAAGTTTCTCACGATACACCAAGCAAAATCAAAAGCCCATTCCGTTTATTCCATAAAAGATGACACAGGCCGTGATCCCTTCCCACGCTCAAAAAATCTTTAATGTAAACAAACCACGTCTTTGTGCACAAACGAGCACATAACACAAACGAGAGAAATAAATAAACATTAGAGAAAGTTGGAAGGAGAAAAAAATGAATGTATGCCAGTACAGTTCTTGCAATAATACTACAACCCCATTGAATGTATCTATAATGAAAAATGGACCGATAAATTTGTATCCCTATTGCCATTTTTCTGAAGTAAAAAAAAACAAACTACAACTCCTACATAGAAACATAGAAAGAAAGAAGGAAAGAAAAAAATCCAGAAAGATTTTTGTAAGGAGAGCGAAAGGGGAAAGCACTAAAATTCCTATTTGTAAAAAGCCAAGTCTAAGCAGCAGCAGTACATCAGGAAAAGGAGAGACTAGCAAAGAAGTTGTTTTCCCCTACTTTCTCCTCATTTTCACACAGATATGGGGATGGATAGATAGCGGAAGGAATATGCTCACCTACACTTTCACCGTGATTAAATCCTCATCCAATAGGATGTGCCATGGATCCTCTCGACATTGATTTGTGTCCAAGATTAATGTTTCGGGCCGTAAGAAAAGCACGTGGGAATTACCTCAAATAGTGTGCTACGCGGTGCTAGCTGCACTCCTTTTTTATTTCCTTATCTCCATTTTCCATCCCAAAAACGTTTTTGTTACATATGGTTGAGTTTCTTTTTCGGGAGAGAGATTTTTTGTGTGCGAAAATCTTGCACGGCCATAAATGATCATAAAATGTACCAATCTGTTTCGTCCATTTTCAAACTGGGTCGGTCGGTGGGAATGGCATTTTCCCTGTTTGTGGACAAAGCGCCTTAGCAAAACTAGAACTTTACGGCAAACATCATCGCCAGTCAAATGGTCCGCTTTCTGTGTATTGAATCACTATCAAGTATTTGTATGGCGGTGCTTAAGAAGTGTCAAACAAGCGGGCTACAAAGAACTGTCTAAAATACCTTTAGTCCGCTTGTCCTTCCTCGTCCACAATGGTCCAAGGGAAAAGTAGGGAGGGAAATGATATTTAGCGAATAAAAGTGTTTTTCAGAGATAAGACGTGGCCGAGGATGAGGATGACGACCAGCACTCAACAACTTTTCATATCGTTTGTTCCTTTTCTTAAATTCCTTACATCTATTTACTTTATGATCATTACTACGACTGCTAAACCTATTTATTTGGGAGTGGACAGCTGTGATTTCTCTTTCAGGGGAGAAATGAGTCCTGTGGTGATATTTCTGCTCATGAATCTCTGTGAAAATGGCCTAGCCTTTGTCGCTTATTTACTTACAAGACAAGTTACAAAGTAAACACGGACTTTTATTGAATTGTCGGCCCATTTCTGTTATGTCAACCTTCAACCTACATCAACACTGTAGCGGATGTGTGCTTTCGGATTTCATACCAAGCTATAAATGGATTTTTTTGTCAAATTCTTAAAGTAATATATTTATGAACGAATGAATCTATCAAAAACAATTTGCAACACTTCGCAATTTCCCAATGCCAGTCCCATTTCTAATAACTCTGATTGATTGAGAGGAGAATATATTCATTCGTGCATTTTATTCAACAAAGCAGAATGCTATTTAATAATGTTCGTAAACATTGTTATGTAAGTACGTTATGATCCAACGATAAATAATTTTACGGTAACTAGCCAGGCTTTTGATGGCTCCTTAAGTTACGTTTTAATTCAGCTGTTAAAGTTTTCTTCCAAACATGTTGGGTTTATATTCCCTGGTTGCAAGGCTACGACGTCTTCATCTTCCCCACCCACCCAAGAAGTGAGGGATCAAATGTCTTTGACAATGTCAATAAAAAGAGTTATCAAAAGAAAGTTGGGATATTATCATCATCATCATCATGATCTCGGTCCTCATCTCTGCCGTTCCTTCCAAAATGCGGAGGCTGACTTGACTTTACAAAGGAATGGCTCTACTCAAAAAAGTAGCGTGGATCCATCAAGGAAAAGTACACAGAGCAAGTTTTGTCGGGAAAGAACAAGGGAAGAAACGCTTATAACGGGAAAGAAACGTTATACGCTGTCGAAACAGAAACTTTCCTTCCACATTTTTTTAAACCTGTGCCCAAGTTTAAAATACTTTCCATCTTGTATGAGTGTATGGTACATATGTGGTGTGGTGGTAGTTGATGTTGATGGCCGCCGCTTGTTTTTATGCTTTCTTTATTTGAGTGGAATAAACTACTCGACTGGCTGTATAACGGTGGGCTATATCCTTTTTTAAGTGGCAGCAGCAACAGCAGCATCAACAACAACTTATACCCAAGAGCAGCAGGAAAACGAGTTTGTTTTTCAGCAGATCCCATTTTCCGCCCGTTTATAAACCTCATCGAGGCAAAATTCGAAGAAAAAAGGGACTCTCATTTTTCCCTCGCTTTCTCCAGCAGTTGAAACCAAACAAGGTTGCTACTTAATTCGCATGAGAAAAACAATGGAAAGAAAGTTGGTTGTGTTTTAGGACACAAAGGTGCGATTTCCAGTGAAAGTATCTATGTAAAACTGGCAATTAAAATGGAAATTTTGGGGGAATATTTAGAGAGAGTTAATGACTGATTGGATTACGTAAGAACAAAGTTTGTACACCGTTGGGATGCAATTTAGCAATAACTCCATTCAGTAAGTAGTTTTACTACATGCACATTGATAGTACACAATATTTGTATTGTCATTCCACAATTTCCACTCAACAGTGTGAAAATAACTGGCAGTTTTAATATTGTTTCCCGTTCCCGTCAATAAATTCACTCTCATTTATATATTTTCATTTCATTCTGGATGTAACCTAACCCGATAGTGTATAAACTTTCTTTCAATACATTGCGCATTTTTTTTAGCTCGGTCTGGAAACGTTATACCAATTGGATTTCTTACACCAAGGTTGGATTTCCTCCTCTCCATCATTTTAGTTTATCCTATGAAAAAAAACGTTCCCCTCCTCTCGTTACAGAATTCCTCCAACCGTCTTTTCAGAGTGGAGAAGGGTGAAGAGTTGTTGTTTTTTTTTTGCAAGAAAAAATTGAATCCAAACATTTCACGTAAAATTCCATGATGATACTGATGACTATCATCATCACTGTCGTCGTTTACACATACATAAGTAAGTGTGTACTTGTATGTATAGAGGTAATGGAAGTAAATAGAGATTCAAGTGGGGAAAAAAAACTTTTTCTTCCTCCAACCAGTTCTCCATTTCCGAAGGTTTTTGTATTAGGTAGTTTCTCACACGGCGACGGTGGTGGTGGAGGGGAAGAAAGTATGTTGCAAACAACAAATCCAGATCGACAGCAAAGTGAAATAAAGGAGACAAGAGAGGAGAAAGAAATTTGCAAGCATCGCATCGTTTTCTCAATGTACAACTTTAATCCAGTCGTAAAGTCAAAAGCCTCTCCCAACTAACAATATATTGTTGGGGAGGCTTCAGTTATTTCTATATTTCACACATTTGCTTTTTCTATTGGTCTCTTGTTGTGTGCATGTGTCGGTCGTGTCGTCTTGTGAGAATAAAATATCGCGGGACTCAGCAGAAAATGGGTTACGGAATAAATGTCTCGGTGGAATGGCGCGTGACTATGCTAACCACTGAAGCGGCGGCGGTGGAGGTGGTGGGCCTTATATCTACCCCTTCTCTCTAGGCTTCTCCCTCTGATGGGAGTGAGCTTACCCTTTAATATCTCAATCATACAGTGGGACTTTCTCTTGTTCTACTAAAACCGGAGTAGATAGAATATAAACTGAAGATTTCAGCGAAAGTGAAACTGATACGCTGACGAATCCAGGGCACAACATACATAATATTTTCGGTTTGACTAAATCAATTCCGTCAAATCGGCTGTGTGCAGTTGAAGAATGGCAAGGCAAGGGTGTTTAGTAGGAGCAATATTTTTTTTTTGATAAATAAAATGGACAAAACATTCTTTTTCCCCTCTCGCATTCTGTTTGACTTTAGAGGAGGTTTTTTTTTTCTCGGGAAAACTATGCATACAATATGCCTATCTAGCTTAGCGTTAGCATTAAACTTGTGTCATGTTATATAACGTTTATAAACTATTATTATCGATAAGCTTAAAAAAAGTTTGGAAGGAAGTGTCAATAGAAAACGAAATAAGAATCCTGCCAAACAAGTTGAGAAACTGAGAGTTGATAGAATTTGTGGCAAGTTTGGAAAGGCTGATTTCCTTTCTCTTTTGATTGCATCGGGGAGAAAGAAACGGTTGGAATCTTCCTTAAAGAAGAAGAAAAAATCAATTTATATTAAAAATCAGTTGTGTGCGAAAAAGTCAACGGAGGAATGAAATATCGCCGAGGTTCATTGTATGATTACAAACATGTCAGTGTAGTATGCACACAGTTGTTGCCTCAGAATGACATAGGTAAGTACCTAGACTAATCCATACTTTCACCTTTCCTTAATTGGTAAAATTATACAAGAAAAAGTATGAAAATCGCCATTACGTACATATTTCCATTGCACAACTTGGTTTAGATCATTTTTTCTCATGCATACGAGTATGTAACTGAGAAAAATAGGATGTCATTAAACTTATGTCGTGTCATGATAAAGAAATAATTGCAATTAGGAGTACACATACATGCCCATTAGCTTTCAAACATGACTGCATCTTAAGGTAAAATAGCGGAACGTGTCAGTGTCATTGTTAAAAATCATACCTGTAATATTCCATAGCTCGTTAACATATTGTTTCCGGATTTGCCTAAATGTGGAATTCCAGTTCTTGGTTTTATTGTTCCTCTGCTCGATTTCGTAACCGGACTCGAGCCGCTCAAAAATCGCAGCACCCACGATGGCATAGCCCACAACCAAAATACAAAGACCGATGTGGGAGAACAAGTGAGCGAGGAAAGTTCTCAAGCAGTTTTTCACCCGGGCCGGGCTGCACTTTGACTGTTTTGCGTTTCCGTTTGGCCCCATTCCACCATAAATATTGAACTGTTGTATTTGCAATAAAAGTTGCTCCGCTACTACAGCCACCCCAACAAGAACAACAGCTGCTGCTCTCAGGAAAATCTTCAACTTGTTTCGAAATACTTTGGAGGTGATCTGCTGCGGAATGCAATTTATTTAAAGTGAACTTTTTCCGTTCCCTACTACCGTCGGATACAAATCTTGTCACCTTGCCACTCTTGTCTTTGGAAATAATGGTGGGAGAGGAAACTGCAAACCGTGTTGGAAGAAGACTTTCCCTTTCCTTCCACGTACCTATTATTGTTATTCCAATGTTATGGATTGAGATGGATGCATGGCATGTCAGTGATTTCACCAAGATTTTCTTATAGCCGGTGGTGCTTCGGCTTGTCCGAACTTTTTCAGCTTTTGCATGAGCCGTTCTGAGTAAATAGTGTTTGATCCCGTTGTTAATTTTAAATTTACGGAGCTTTATTCCTTGGTCCCTGGAACGTGCCATGCTGGTCGGTGAACAGAAAAATGTTGGTGGAGTGAGTCATGGAGCCCTATAAATAACTAAAGAACTTAAAGAGATCCAAATCACAACTCGGCGGATTTAACACCAAAAAAGTGAGGGAGGCTCCACAAAATTAACAACACCCCTCTCACTCCAGTTGATGTTTTCTTTCTTTTGATGGGAACGTACAAGGAACGTATTTTTTATTCCTTCCGTTAACTAACTTCACATCGTATTTTTCAATGCAGTGCAGTGGCTTTAGCGCATTTCCCTACTTTCTCCTCCTCACTTTTTTAAATGTTTAATTTCTCTGCTCCCCGGTTTTTGTCCCACATTTCGGAAGTTTCCCTCTTGATGACTTATTCTTTTGTGAGGACAATGTTTTCTCCGATTTTCAAAGAAAAATGCGACAAAATCCATGATGACAAAGAAGGGCAGTCATGTCTGTAATGCTCCATTGTACTTGTGACATGCTTTCCTTTTCTCTTTGACATGAAGAGAAGTGAAAGGGGAAGAAGGAAAAACTGTTCCACTGGTTGGAGTTTGGAAGCGTCTGTCCGTGTATCTTATCTTTACAAAGACCATATGGCTCCTGCTCAACGTGCCAAGGGAAACTGAGCCTCCTCTCCGGTTTGTGCGGTGTTTTTAACTATTCATTCTAACTTTTTTCCCTTGAAAACCGCACAGCATGTGCATGGAGAGAGAGAGATACACACATACTAGATTCCTCCCAGCATTCCATCAAAGTTTCATCTTGTTTAGGCCCACATCACAAGCGTTTTCCCCTACTACTCCTAACTTGAGTAGCACATGCACTCACTCCCTCCTCCGTCCATTGTTCTCTATTATGCATACTGTCATCATGAACTGTTTACTCGACCCTTCTTGTTCTTGCTTTTCCGGGTTCTCCTACACACACTCTCTCTCTCTCTCTCCATATCCATCTAACACCAGAAGCACTTTCACTCCATTTCTTCTCGTGTCCTTTAGAAAAATGCAAGGAAAAATGACTGTGTGTGTGAAGGAGGAAAAGAAACGACCGACTCCACCAGCCAGTGAGGCATAGCAGATGTACGTACGTAAGAAAAACTTGAGCACGGGGTAAAATCAGCATTCACTCCAGGTTTGACAGTGTAGATGATGATTCCCCGTATCAACTTCACGTAGCAGACTTCAAAAGCGCTTACTGATTTCATCGCTTTTGTCTCCTCCATCTCTCGTGTAACATATAATGTTTAATCAGGGAATAATGCATTGTTTGACTTTGCTGAAATAGTAATTCATTTTTCGGATTTCCAGTTTACTTTTATCACTTCCAAGCTCATGTCATGTCTCAATAAATACGATGGTTTGATAGATTCATAGTACTGTTCGTATATGAACCAGGAGCAAACTTTGAATGATCTTGAACTATTTCAAACAAACTAAACTATATTGTAAACAAAGCTGAGTCAAATTGTCATTGTTTTTGCAAGATTAGAAATCGAGAAATGGATTTAACAAAGGAATGCTGACGTGAGGTCGTAAATAAACATCTTTTTTTTAGAAATTAAGTAGCTGTATGTACTATAATTAAATGGACTAAAAGATAAACAAGTGTAGCATGTATTCATGGGCAACTCTGTGCTTAATATACACTTACGCACATTCAATACTATTTGTACAGAGGAGTTACAAGTTACATAAAATAAATCGCTGCACCTTTACTTTCCCCAACGCAAATGTGAGGAAATGACGGCATGTGTGCAGACTATCTAATAGAAATTCATGTTGCGTTACTGTCCATGTTTTACATTCACACACGTCCTAGCCCTCCTCGACATCGTAAATAAAATCTCGCTGGATCTTAAGGGGCTGGCAATGTCGTTGTCGCGATCGAAACGATTTGTAACAGGTGAATATTTATTTACGGGAGGGCCAAGACCACCACCAAAAGAAAAAGAGATTGTGCTCGGTTTGCCCTTATACTGCCACCACTGATCCTTTTGTTAGGAATCTTGGGAAAGCCTGGGATTTCCTTTCTTCTATGCGCTCCAGACTGTCAACCTGATTTATGCATTCCCTCAACGGAAAAGGGTGAACGTATTATAATGCATGCCAAAGTTTGAAAGTAAAACTGTACTTAAGTCATTGAATGTTTCGTTACAACAACAACCAGCAGCAAGAACGGAACATGTCTTGCGAGAGAGAAATGCTCTCGTCTGACAAGTTTCAGAGCAGCTCTACACACCAAACCGAACTACTGTATAAAAAGGGGTAACTTGATAATATCGTAGTAGCTGTTTCCCAACAAAACCTTTAAAAACTCACGATTAAATCTTGCATATTATGATTATGTCATAGTTGCTACTTAATACTGCTGCTCCCTCCTCATGCCGATAATAATGCTAACATGGAAGAGTTGTACTCAAAAGTGTAATTAAATAAACGCTCAAGTTCTGTTGCTCACATAATTATAAAGTTTGGAATGGCTTGCACTCCGAGAAAGGAAGTCATATGGCTCAATTTTAAGAACATAAAACATTTTGTTCTTAACCAAATCATGTACAATGTTATAAATACGAAAACTTTTTTATACTACAGTGGAACAATAAACCAGCCTGTTTTCTTCATAATGAACTAATTACCTACCAAAAGATACGATGCATATAGGCAGATGTGGATGATGATGGAATTGTTGAGCGTGGCTTTTGGGCTTCCATGAATCTTTACCAGCACACCACACACAAACAAGGTTAATGAACTAATAAACATAATTAGGAACTCACCGACGCAATCCCTCCAAATACCAATAACATAACGTCTGCATTTCTAGGTATGTCTCAAATAGTTTTATGGAGAAGGGAGACGCAGCATGTTTTAAGCCACATTATTCCATAGGTTGAAATACGAGTAGTTTGCGTCGGGAGTCTTAGAAAGTCGGCATCACCATCATCTTCATTGGCCTGGAACACATCAGGAGATAAAATAGGAAGCAGAGAATACAATATTGCACACAATTACTAAACAATGAATGTAACCCGTCCAGTGAAAGCAGCTATTTATAAGAAGAAAAATGCTTTATTAGTCCTGATTCTTTTGAAGTCTCTTTTCATGTTTATAGTTTGGTGGGGGGTTTTAGCCATTTTTTTTTCAGATTTAACGGTAATTTGTTTGTAGCGTAACAGTTTGTTTGTATAAAATGTTATTATCTGAAAGTATTATTGTAGGCAGACCATGTTGAATTGACGATGGGTCGGTTTGTTTCTGGTCGAAACTGCTATTTTGCTGGATAAAGATAAAGACAGAATAAAAATAATAAGATTTGAGAACTAGTATGAAAGTATGTAATTGAAAGGGTTTTTGTTCCATCGTTTCTGGAACTTGCAATAAAACCACATCAGATGCAAGCACAGTTTATGTGCTCAACTAAGGATTATGCGTGGTTGGAAGTGCACGGCCTGAAAGTAAAAGTTTGGGCAATACTGGAAATCATAAAATGTCTATAAAGTATAAGGAGGTAAGTTTGTCGTAATCGGTGTAAAACTAAGAAATGAAAATGCTTGTAAAAATAATTTGAATGCTTTTACATATATGTAGTTTATACCTTAATATGATTACCACCCGGACTACATGAACAGCAATACATTCTCCAAACCAGAAGTGAGAAAAAATATGGAAGGAAATGACGGAGAAAGAGAAAGCGCCCGTCGAAAAATTCCCTTTTCTGTATGCATTTTCTATGAGGGAAATCGTTCAGGTGGAAACCTTTTTAGAAGTTTTTTTCCTCCTTTCCCTTTTCATTTGGCATTCAAAAAATGTAATCACTTTAAAAAGTATACATAGGTACTACCGCATTACGTCTCCATTTTTATATGGAACTATATATTAAGGGCAAAGGAATACAAACCGGGTGGGTCATTCATCTTTAATGTTATGCGGGAGAATAGAATGATAATGATCGAAGTAATTAGTCTATGCCATAAAATGCCTGTGCAGTAAGTAATTCATAAAACAAAATAATTTATTTGAAACGAATGAATTTTTGTTAAGTTGAGCATTGTCGTTGTAAATTTGATGGAAAATAAACTTTGACAAGTCAAGAATTTTATTTTGGAAGCTGAAGTTTAGAACATTGACTGTAATGTACATTGTAAATCAAACAGAATTGCATTACTAATTGTCCTGAATCAATGAAATAGGTTATATTAAAAAAAAATAAACAGCTTTCAACTTTATTTCTGTAAGCATGTTCCATTGTGTCATTTTGAAGAAAGGTGAGTTGTTGTGGGAGAAAAAATAATAGTTATCCAGTTATCCTCACGTATAGCAGCCTTCAAGAACAAGCATAGGTTTTACGAGGAGTTGGAGTGGTTATTGCGGACCAACTCATTTCTAACTTGTTACACCACCCCGTGAGCAGAGCACCATTACCACTGACTACTTGTGAGCGGGGCTCCTCGAAAAATTAAAAGTCAATGTCTCGGTCCGTTCAAACTATGCATGGGAAGGGGACTTGTCTTCCAACTGGAAGGACAAGTTTACAATGTGGTAATAATAATAATAATAGTAATAATAATGATAACAATCATA
>JAQGAI010000266.1:0-23129 GCA_034696905.1 Lepidocyrtus violaceus | reverse complement strand
GGCACTCCTTCCAGGAAAATTGCGCCAAATGACTCCAATTTAAGAATCGTCAACAGAGCCATATGCCAAGAAACAGGATTTCCTCCACTGTTGAGGTGGGTGATGGTAGGTTAGTGTTGGATCTTGGGAGTTGGCACATCCCAAGGGCCAAGTAATTTCTGAATAACGAAAAGAATCCATCAACCCGCTTCCAAATTTCCATCCAACTTAAGTTGATTTCAGTTATTTATGCAAATGTCACGTACATTATGTATGGGCACTGCATTGAAACTGGAGAAGGGATCTTAAAATAGAATCTTCCTCCAACTTCGAGAAAGCACCCCTACAGTTTCAGTTTCTACTTTACGATTGGTGGCAAAGGTCCAAACTATTCTGTTGGAAAATGCAATTCGATACAACTAACGCCGAATAACCTGTCACTGTCACTTTCAGGGAACCACTTTTGAAATTTGTAAAATATGGAGGGTTCCATTTTTGTCGCATTTAACCTTCCTATTGGTTGATGTGGTGGAGATTCTTTAGTAGCGAAAGTGCATCCTTGAGATTGTAAAAAGGATTGACAGCAATAAGCTTTCAAGGCTGTTTCCTTGAACTTTGGAGAGGATCGTTAATGCATTTAAGAAAGTAGATGAAAGGATGAGATGAATGAAGCCTTCATGGATGGAGGGAACGAAAGCCGAGCTGAGCTATTAATATTTTACGTGAAGGTAAAAATTATTTTATGAAGCTTCCTTTCTCCATCAATGCAACTCTGCATATTCATAAAAAAAGTTATACTACGGCAATGGAGAAAACAGCGTTAAATGCAAATTCGGTCAATATGTGCTCGTCCGATAATGAAAATCAGCGCTTCGGAAAATTCGCAAAAAAATCCGTCCTACCTTCAGAATCTTCTTGGAACGAATTTTGCATCCCTGATCCATTTTTTTTATTATTGGACACAAATTTATGACTCTGCATCTATTTCCATCCCCGAAAAGTAAATAAAATATGCTGAGCGTGTTCCGTAAGCGCAGTTTGAATAGCAATATCAAGTCTCCCAGTCAGTCCGCCATCGTGATCATGACGCAAGAGGCAGGCCAAGCCGCACTTTCTTTTTCTTGAAACCTGCGTGCCTACACAATATACACAATCACCAGCCAGACCAGACCACCGGCGAAAGGGGAGTGTGCAAAGCAGATGATGATGATAGCCCTACTTTTTCCCCTTTTCACCAAGTGTAGTTTTTTTGTTGTTGACTGCTGGTTGATTGTGAAATGTACACATTTTTCTTGATAAAAATAGCAAAGGAAAAAGGGGAGGAATGTGCGAGGATTTATTACCTTTTCCACGGGGGAACTGGTTCAAACTGCATTTCATTTTCATTTCTTGGAAGTTGGATGTCTACACATCCCTTCACGTTTCCAAGAATATTTCATATTTTTAGTTGGCAAAAATAAGAAATAAAATGGTGTATACTTTCTCCGGCATTTTCTCATCTGGATGAAAGCGTGCAAAAAACAACATATCAGTATGAATGCGATTATTATAAGTGAGAACTGGGCTGAGACGATGGCGGCATAAAGAATAATGTGACTTGGCTGACGCCGCCTTCGAGAAAGGAAAAAAACTTACTTCCAGCCTTAAGGCAACTATACCCAGCCATATCATACCATTAGAGAATTGCATTGATTTAGAGAATAAAATTTCATATCTGAGTAAGCATCCTGGCAAACAGACACAACAACATCGTCATAAATATATAAATATCATCCTCCTTCTCATCATCATCAACATCATGAGCAGCAGTAGAGCAGCAGCTTTCTCCCTCCCCATTCTTAAAATGAAAGGAAAATGTGGGACGACGGGAGGAGAGGGTGATGTCATGAGAAAAAAAGTAGAAAAAATGTGCGGACCATGTATCTCCATCAGGATAATATTAATACATGAGCTATGTGCGCTTCCTCGTAAGGATGATCAAATGGGATGGGAGATGGAAAGAAAGAGCTCTCTTTTCTTCCCCATTCTTTTGCAGTATTTTGTGATATCGATTGTGTTTTTATTTTTTCTTATTGTGTGTTAGCTTGTGCGACAATAAGCACCTTAATATTAGAGATATACCTTTCTAATGCACAGATAAGTGGTACCTGATTATGTAAAATGAATTAATATTTTCTAAACCCCCGAAATTTCCCGACAGAGGAGAGAGAAGTTTAATAAAACTGCGAACTACGAAGATCACGACTTGACTAGGAACTCTCAAACCACTTTCTCCAGAGAAAGGTTGGTCACGTCAAGTCACGATCGAATCATTTTTAAGAGCTGGAGAAGAAGAATTTTCCGTATTGATTGAACTGATTATAACATGCTTGAATATTTAATCAGATTCCTTTTCCGTTTCCCTCCTTCACCAAAGAATTATAAAAAAACTTTTTAGCGCAATCATCTTCGGAAAATTGAAACAAATTTGCGAGAAGAAAAGTCTAATTTTACAGCTCCTATTATTAGCGCAGGAAGTCTTTATCGCCATATTTGTACTTCAGTATGAAGTGGGAATATGTCTATCTGGAAGGATGTGAGGTTCGGGCTTACTAAAATTTCCAGAAAATTGTTTCTCCGCCACATCGAAATGAAGAGGAACAACTTTATTTTAACGATAAGGACAGATAAGTGGTCTGTAGCCGTCGAACACTTATTTATCATCATCAAGAAGAAAAAGACACTGGTTTTCACTCACGTATCCCCATTTTCTTACGAAGTTTTAAGAAGAGCTTACTTGAGTTTTTTTTGTAAATGAAATGAAAAATGCCTTAGCATTTGACTTAACATTTTCACTTACCTATTTCATTTTCATACAATCCACCACCACTTTCCAGAAAATCCTTTTCATCAATTATTCACTTTCTTCTTCTTCTTTAAAAAAAAAAGAATTTGTAATGTATGCAGATTGCATTGAGTGAGAGGCAACCAAAAGAGTTCCAGATATTCTCTGCCTTCTCAATACTCAGGATAACTAGTCGGTTGCGTTAGACACTCCGCCTGTCGGCAGTGCACCTTGGGTTCTAAACTGCAAGGAGTTATTCTACTTTTGCTTCATAGCAAAAGTCCCTTCCTAAATACACTACAGATTGCTTTGCTTGTTTGGTTTAGATTGTGGAATGACGCGAGTTCCAACCTCCTCCCTCTTTTCCGTGGGGGTTGTTTCAGATAAAAAAGAAGCAGTGGTACTTGGAGTCCATGAAGCAGTCGATGGTGCTGGCATGTAAATGCCGCTCTTCCTCCTTGTCATCATGTTTTTGATGTGCTCAACCATGGGAATCTTCTCAATTTCATGCTTCCTGGGCTTCTCCTGAAATGGCGTTGTTTTCTTTACAGAACTGATAGTGATATTTATAGATGTCTTCTCTTCAACGTTAGAGTCAGTTGAAGTACTCCATGGCCTAGGCTTAGGACCCGGGGACGGCTTCGGCTTGCGGTTTGGTGGCGGCTTCCGCTTAGCATTGAAATCAATTGTTCCTGATTCCATTTGATTTTCCGTATTCTCTGCATTAAATTCGGTGTTTTCCTTTTCACCGACATTCTCCTTCGATTCTGTAGGGACCCTATCTCGTTTTCGTAGCTTGACTGTCTTAAGTTCTTCCAACATGGGGTTGCTCCTTTCAGGGGACTCTGATTTTGGCGTAGCTGCCTCCTCGTCGTTCACAGTCTTTTTGATGGATCGGAGCTGGACTTTAATTTCAATTTTCTCCACACTTTGTTCCTTTACTTCATTCTGAAATTTTGTAAACAATTTACTGCAATAAGGACAGACATAATGACTGTGGGGCAATGATTAAAATTTGCAATCACCTTTGGTTTGTTTCCATCCGTCTTTCTTAATTTGATCCCAGTCTTAAACATATCCTTGAGCTGATGAGCTACCGTACAGGCGGGAGAGTTATCCTTATCATGTTTGGAAGCTTCGTTATTTCCATTCTCCAATTCCTTTTCTGGAAAAGGTAGCCCAAGTGTTACTGAAGCCAAGTCCGGCATTTCCATTAGAGATGGAGTTGGCGCTGTTGGTTCTGAAGGGGGTCGCCAAAGAGTGTTGAGAGTTTGATCTTCCTTATTCTGTAATGCTGGCACATCATCCTGATTGTTTCCGATTGTTTGACCTTCGAAACAATGAAACATAGAAATGAATACAGAGTTTATAAAGAAAACAGTTAACTACCCAAATTAAAAGCGTATTTTGACGCATGATGCTTATTCTCACAGGGTGCTGTTGTCAGTATAGCGGATTCATCGAGATTGACCGTCTCTTTGACAGATCGGAGCTTACTTTGAACTTCAGCTTTCTCTTCGCTTTCAATCACCTTTGGTGGATTTTTCTTAGTCTTCCTTAATGTAACGCCTGCTTTCAACATATCATTGAGTTGGACTATATACGCAGGAGAGTTACTAGTATTTTTGGAACTTCCATTACAGCCATTCTCCAATTTCTGTGAGGTAGCATTTGGAGCCGTTTCAACCATTTTAGGTGGAACAGACAAGTCGGCCACTGGCATTGGAGGTGGAGTTGGAGGCGGTGGAAGTGCTATGACAGGCTGACTTTCTTGTTTAGTTTCCACTGTTGGCCCTCCTCCATCCTGCTGCGGTTGAGCTTGGCTGTGAAGTTTCTGAAGACTTCCTTGTATAGCTGCTAGCTGGGCCTGATTAGCCGCTAGTTGAGCTTGATTAACTGCCAGTTGGGCACTGAGATCATGTATGGTCTGGGTTAGAGCGGGAATGACTGAAACAAAAAGTTAATTCCTCAGATTGCTGTCTATATGTCCATAATTATGAATGAAAAATTCAATAATGATAAGTTATCAAATCAAGTTAACAAATCCTAATTACCTTTCTCCACATTTCCGTTCAACTTCCCCGTTTCCATTACTGCAGTCATCGTTTCTGGATTAGCCAAATCCATTGGTCCACTTCCACCAGCGTCATTTACGATTGGCTTTACCACACCCACTGGAAGGGCTAAAACGGTGGCTTCCATTCCCTCCAGTTTTGATACCTGGTTATATGTATGGGCACAATGTAATGTAATGTAGTGAACACATTTTTAGCAAGTATGAACGTAATTAATGCAATAATTTACTGGTGATGACTGATGACCACGCCTATGACTTCTATGCATTTAAAACGACGATTTATGCATGTATTTATGTATCAAAAAACGACTAAATATGCACTTATTTATGCACGTATATGCATCATATATGCACTTATTTGAACATGTAAAATAAATAAGACAGGTATACTTTACAATGTAATTCGTTTTAATAAAAGTATACCCTTTGAACTTAAATGAATTTAAATCTTAAACGCATTAGATTTTGTATTAAAGTTTCACGTTTAAAACAAGTTTTTCAAATCAGTTTACGGAACAAGTTAAAATTGAGACAAATTCTATTTTTGTGAATGTGAGACTGAACATGCAGTGATTTATTTTGGAATATCTATTAATGCATGGGAATAAAATATTTTTTGTCGTATGGTTAGCATATTGAATTAAACTTACCAAGATATAATTCAGCATTATAAAAAATACAGTTTGTCTACAAGCATCAATAATCCATAGCATTTGGGGTGGGATGGATGGGATAGAAAATAATTGACAAAAAGTGGAGATGAACTAGGTATCTATTAGCTTGTTCATTTTTTGAAAACGTAAGTTAGTACCTTAATCAATTTTGTGATCTTCATGGTAGGGTTTTTTAAAGTGTGCTTTGGGTGCAAGACAAGCTTATTTTTTAAGTGCATGTGATATGCAGGTATTTTTGTAAAATATGTTCTTACATATGCAGTATGCACTAAAACCGCAAAATATGTAAAATATGTACTTATAAATGTGCGTTAATCTACCTATTTTCATCCAAAACATCGCCTTGCAAAGTTTCTCGGCTGTCCGAATAACCCAAACCGATATGCATTTTAATGAATGTCCTAGCCCTGGTGATGAGATAAAAAGAAGCTCTCACAGAAAAAAAATATTTCATGAAAATTTTCTTTCACTTTAACCCTTTTCGTGAGAATTAACTCAGCAGGTGAGTTTTGGGTTAGTAGCTCGTTCCTTGAAAGACCCAGCTCGTAAAAGTAATATGGCATGAATAGAATGGGATGAAAATGCACGCGATTATTTTACAAAATATGTTCAAGTTTTTCCTTTGTGAATGATGACCGGAAAATGAATTGTTTTTTATTGTTTTTCAATGTGAATGTAAATTCAATTCACTTTTTCGGCTAAATGATTCCCGTTACCTTTTGTCTAATAAACAGAGAGAGAGCTTTTATTCGTATTTATCACGCTTCATTATTTACTAACACGGTTTGAGAATGTCGAAAGGTTAACTTTTATGCATTTTTCAGCTTGAGTCAAACATGTCCAATCAAGGAAGAAATATATGAAATATGTATGAAATCGGTAGTTAATTCCTTTGTTGATTTTTATTCCTTTACCGAATCTTATTGTTGCTTTTCCGATGATCGCAGACAATGACGATTTCCTTGCTCAGCTCACGCATGGTCTCCGCAATGATGTTCTCTATGTAGGGGTCCTCCTCCTCCAGGATGAATTCCTGGGATTTGGGGGCCGGCTGCTCGGGCTCCACCGCGAGAAGATTTTCATTGGAATAATAAACATTATTTACCTTGGACAGATTCGTGTACCTGGTGAGGTTCAAGTAGGGATTGACAAGTTTTCGGTTGACCGGAGGTCGCTCGTAGGAGGTGTCGGGCCGAGGGGCAAGATGATACTTGTCCGTGATCTCGTCGTAGCGGATCCGAGCCTCGATTTTTTTGAGCAACTTTCGGGGAATGAAGTTGTCTACGATCATCTTCTTCAGCTTGAGCTCCCGGGTTAGTTCCACTTGCAAAGTTTGCATTTGCTCCATGCGCTCGAAGTGGGTCTGAGTTAGGCGAAGCATCTGGTCCTTGTGGCTCTCCAGCTTTTCGGCAAGCTTGTTTGCCTTGCTGGTCTTGTCCTCGATTTCTTCCTGGAGCTTGGACAGTCCTTCTTTTAGGTCGGTTGCGGTGAGCTTCTTGAGCTCCAGAGCCTTCCGGAAGGTTTCTTCACGGAGGTGCTGCTCCTCCAGCTCCTTCTTCTTTGCTCGGAGCTCCTCATCGATGTGCTGGGAATGTTGGAGTTTCTCTTCCAAGGTCATGACCCGATTAAAGAGGTCTTTGCACTGCCGCTTGGACCGGATCATGGCGTTGGTGGCTTGTTGGAGTTGGTCGAGGAGACGCTCGTTCTCTTCCTTCACGGATTTCTCGTCGTTGACCAAGGCGGACTTCCGTCTTTCCAGTTCGTCCATGATGTCCTTGAAGGTGCCGCTGGCGTTGATGCCGACGGGTTCCAGGAGGCCTCTGAGCTCATCTCGGTGCATTTGCATTTGCTCCAACATTTTCTGCTCTTCGAGAAGGCATCGTATTTCCTCATCCAAGGCGACTACCGGCTTGGGACCACGGGCGGACTTCTGTCGCTTGTCCTTTTTCTCTTGTTCTTGTAAATCATGCTTCTTTTGTTCGAGGAGAGTCTTGAGGTGAGTGATTTCCTCTTGATATTTTCGCAACGTCACTTCCCGAGGATCCTCGGTAACTTGGGCGTAGCTGCTACGAAGTGTCATATTGTTAGATCGGGGTCGTCGCAAGGTCCCTCTGCGAATCGATATTAAAACTTTTAGTTTACGAAGACAACAAACCAGGCAAGGATGTACTACTTCAAATTTGTAACATGGCATACCTTGCAGAAGCGTCCCCCATTTCCCTGACTGTCTAACTATAAGGATGAGTTTTTCCAAGTGATTGACAAAATAGTATGCAATTTGTAAGTTCAGACACGGACAACCCAGGTCAGCACAAGAGGTTAGCTTAGGTCAGCAATGGGTGGGTCATCGGAATCAATTCCATTCTTAGGCCTACAAAATATTTTCAAAAATCTCGTTTCATGATAAGGTTTTTCATGTCACAATAGCGACTTGTTTATAGGCATACGTATTACGAATAAAAGTCTCCGTTTTTTGAATTTACATAAAAATAATAATGGTAATAATAATAATAATAAATGAAAAAAATATATTTTTATTCACACATTTCACGGGAAATAAAATCACATTGGTAATAAAAACGTTAACTATAGTATATAAAAAATTTCTTCCATAGAATGGGAGGAGAAGGTTCCCATCACGCATGCTGCGTTTCCTCTCTGAATGGCTAAACTAATTTTTTGCTTTAAATATAACTTAGATTTAGGTTCACTAGTAATAAGGTTAAGAGTATTTCCTAGACTTTCTATAAAGTTAATCGCCTCCTCGCACCAGGGTCCCAGTGTTTCCACTGCAAATGGAACAAAATGGTATTTTTGTTCTATTAGTTCTTTATATTTATTCCGCTTGCAGGAAGCAGCTCTGGAAGCAGCAAAACCTCCGGTGGTTGAAGATCCCTCTAGATAAGAGCATGCTAAAGTATCCACACATGTTGCGTCCCAGATAAGCATACTACCTCTAGACCATGGGATCAAGGTTACCCCATCCACACGTTTTCCATCATTACGGCAGAGACCAACTGGTTCCAAAAGGGAAGGTATTTTAGCTGTTTTTAGGGATCGGCAAATTAGGTTGTTCAGCTCCTGATGTCGGGGGTGTCGTCCGGAACTTTTAATACAGCATAAGCCATGACTGCCATCCGAATCTACCTTTGCACCACAAATACAGGTATGAGGCCTGCAAATGTCTAGACCCAATCGAAGGCCAATGGCTATACGGAAAGTGTTGTTATCCAGGAGTGTTCCCAGACATCTCGAGGGAAGCGTGTTGAGCCAACCATTGGATTCTGGCCTCATTGCAGCAACAAGGCGAGCTTTACTTTTCGGTTCGGATGGGGAGGATACTTCTAAAATTCTGGTTATGTTAATATTGTCCCAATTTTTTTGAGAATTCTGGACAGGAGGAAGTTCAGTGTTGTATGAGCCCCATTTTTCTAATGCACCTGAGAGATCAGCAGTCACAAGTTCGTCTGGATTTAGTTTCAAAATTTGGTTGACGAGTGTTCCTGTTGAATAAACAGAACCTAGAAATGCAGGTAATGCAACATCGGATATCTTCCTTACTCCTAATCCGCCATGACGTATCGGCAATGATGACAACGTCCACTGCAAATCATCCAGCTTGCTGTTGAGTATCTCTTCTAGAGTTGACCTGATCAAGTTATCAATAGTATTTATTTCTTCTTCGTTGTTCCATAATGGTGTAGTTCTCAAAAAATAGGTCATCTTCGGAATCGCCAAACAATGTCGCAGCAAATAGTATGCCGAATGGTGATGGAGGCTGTTGAGTCTTGAAAATAACCGCTTTAGTTCGCTTCTCTTCCTCTCAAAAGTCTTCAGGAAAGCGGATGGAACAAGTGGCGATCCTAGCAGTTCCAACTCTGCTGCAACCACCTTTACCCCTGGAGATAATGCTTCAAATTGGGAGATGACCGTATTATCAGCTTCTGACAGGAAGTGTAGCTCACATTTTTGTCCATTGATCTCAAGACCTATTTCCTTGAATCTTGATATTAAGGTTTGGAAATCTTCCAAAACAGTCTCTGGTGGCCCCGCCAAGGTTCCATCATCAAGGAACCATAGGTTCAGGTCTGAGATTAGTGATGATATAATTGGCTGGATTGCCAAACTAAACAAAAGTGGACCACAGGGGTCACCTTGCTGGACGCCGACTTGGGATGGAATAGTAGACTTTCCAAAAAATAAAACTGATGGGAAGGCGTAGCACTGGTATAGGAAACTATACAAGGCTGGAGTAACATCTTTCACACAGCTAAGTAGGTGGTCTCGTTCAACAGTGTTAAAGGCATTGCGACAATCAATTTTTAGGAGAACGTAGTTAGAGTTCCGGTGTATATTTAAAAAAGTCCTGGTTGAATGGATTGCCGCTTCACAACCTCCCCTGGTGTTTACTCCTACTTGATAAGGCCTAAGGTAACTGCCAACGGTTTCCCCAACTAGTTTACAGCAAACTTTTGCTGCTAGCCTTCGGATCGTACTGCCTACCGCGATGGGGCGGATTCCTCCGTCCTTCTTTGAAAGGGCACATAGGGATGCTCCATATAGAATTCCACACACATCTTGGCGGATTTTTCCCGTAAACATCAAATTAAGGAGTTTAGTCAAGGAGGAAAGCAATTTTCGACCAGCGTCTCCGTTCGTGTCTGATAACAGATCCTTCAGATGTTGAGGACGCAGACCATCGATTCCACCGGCTGAACCATTTGGGAATGATTTTACAGCGGATAATACTTCTTCGGTTGTCGTAACAAAGCAGTGGAGTTCTTCGACTGGTTCACTAGGAAGATTTATAGGCCGGGAAGGGGCAGGATGTTTATCCTTTAACTGTGCAACTGTTGCTTCGTTTTCAACGGCCAGGGAATCATCTGACGCAAGGATTTTCACAGCACCACGGATATCTCCCTCGGAAATCTTAGATTCTACTCTCCTGGACAAGGCAGTAATGGACTTAGGTAAGGTAGACGGATTAGGTTGAACTATCGTCATAGAATTGATGTTCTTCTTCACTAGTGTACCAAGGGATTTGTTTGATTTCTCTGGAACCCGAAGAGCAGAATAGCTGAAAGTGAAAAGGGACTCCCAAGATTTGACATCATTCTTTTCTAGACACTGGTCAATGATGAGTTTGAGCTTTGTCGCTGCAACAACTCGGGCACCTTTTGGAATTCTCTTCAAAACTCGTTGGGTCTTCTTACATGTTCCTAAAAGCTCGATCAATTGTTCCACAGATGCATCTGTATTTGAAGTTTGGGCTGATCCGGGAAAATCCAGTGTTTTGTGCATTCGAGTCCAATGGGTTTTGAACCCCCTTGATTTTATTGGCTTCTGACATTCCAAGACAGGACAAATTATTACATCAGAGAGTGTTTCGGTAATAGCAGGTTGGGTGGAGGCTTCCTGAATGCAATGGTTGCATAACCATGGCTCATCCAATGTTGTCCAGTTTTCTATATCTTTATCAGATAAGGCTACACAACATCCGTGATACCAGCGTTTGCATGATTCGCAAAATATTCCGTGGGACTCGGGTAGGTCTCTGTTGTTTCCGCATAGGCAGTTCCATAGTTCTTCATTAATAGTTGTTTCTCGTTCTGAATTGACAATTGATTCTCGTGTTGGGTTAGCCTTTAATTCTCGTGCTCGGGTGACATTTGATTCTCGTGCTGGGTTGACCATTGACTCTCGTGCTCGTGTGACATTTGATTCTCGTGCTGGGTTGACCATTGACTCTCGTGCTCGGGTGACATTTGATTCTCGTGCTGGGTTGACCATTGACTCTCGAGCTAGGTTGATAGTTGATCCTCGTGCTGATCTGGCCACTGATTCTCGTGCTGATCTGACATTTGATTCTCGTTCTGGGTTGACATATGAATCTCCTTCTGGGATGGTATTCGATTCTCGTGCTGATCTGACAATTGAATCTCGATCTGGGTTGACATTTGATTCCTGTAGTGATCCGACAACTGAATCTCGTTCTGGGTTGACATTTGACTCTCGTGCTGATCCGACAATTGAATCTCGCTCTGGGTTGACACTTGACTCTCGTGCTGATCTGACCATTGATTCTCGAGCTAGGTTGACATTTGATCCTCGTGTTGATCTGATCGCTGATTCTCGTGCTGCGTTGACATTTGGTTCTCGTGCTGATCTTCGCTTTGATTTCTTACATGTTGAGGTGTAACCTGTTTCATGATGCTTGTCCAGGACGAGCTTTTGAAGATTCTGAGATTCTGGTGTGATAACCTCCGGCCTCTGTTCGGTGATCTTTGCAGGCGGCTGTGGTCCTTGACTGGGTACCTCTTCAACTGCAAATGGAGGGTCCATTGGGGTAAACTGTGGTGAAGGTTGTGGCGGCGTTGCTTTTCCAGTCCAGCTAGCTGGGCCTCCGCAAGATAAAGATGATGTACTTCAGTAATGGTTCATATATACTGACTTCTTAAAGACTATGCACCGAAAGCATATCATGGGCAAGACTAATTATAAATTTTTAGGAAATGTATTTGAGTTGGGTCGATGCTAAAAACTACACAATGAATATATTTTATACAAAATGGTCTGCAATAATATATGGTCTTTTGACCTATGTACAATTTATTAGGTTTCGTAAATTATCAATTTTATTTTCATTCAATTTTTAATTTTATTTCGTTACTTTTACATAAAATGTAGTCACAGCATTTTACAAAGTGGATTTTTACCCCTCAACATTAAAAAAACACGCTGTACTGAACTGTAGGGTAATAATAGCCTTTGTTGTACTTTATAGATTGAAACCGCACACCTGGTATTAAAACTGAAAGAGAGCT
This sequence comes from Lepidocyrtus violaceus, assembly GCA_034696905.1. Lineage (NCBI taxonomy): Eukaryota > Metazoa > Arthropoda > Collembola > Entomobryomorpha > Entomobryidae > Lepidocyrtus > Lepidocyrtus violaceus. The sequence goes on along the minus strand of JAQGAI010000266.1, from coordinate 10,751 downwards.
GGAGAAGGTTATACTTCAGTACAATTCTTTCCACAACCAACAATAAACGTTTCTTAAACTAAACTTTTAATAAATTAAATTAATATATAGAAAAAAAGCGTTTGTTCCTGATGCAAGGAAAACCGGGAAATCGTCCTTACATAAATTTAAACAGAAAAACAGAGAATCAGAAAAGTCCACTGTATTTAAAGTATCTGTGCTGAATTTGGTCTAATATTTAAGTACATAAATTTTCATACGCAACTTGGCTCAAAGTATTAGGTTTGGTTATAAAAATGAGATGCAAAAATATTTAGATATATTCAAATGAAAATAATTTCATTGTGAAAAGATGCAGCTTAGAATATGCTTTACATATAATGCTGTGCTTCAGATCCCGGATTCGACATCCCTCCCACCGTACTTCCGGGTCCTGTGGGATGCATTTGAAGTGCGAGATGTCCCTCCCCCTCAATGCGTCGCTCTTTGGCTTCTTTACTTTCAACAAAGAGAGCAATTGCGGCTAGGCCGTGAACAAACATCGTCCCGACAGCGAAGGCGTATGACCATGAAAGATAATTGTAGTTGGGGTATTGGAGCCAGTCCCGTCGGTCAAAGTTTGCTCCAAATATTGACACAGAGATTAAGGTCATGAATGCTGTAAAATGAGGAATAAGCATTTTATTTTTGTTTGTGCTCATTAGTAAAGCATTTGCAATCAATTAGGATTCAAAATTTCCATTTTTTTCTTCACAAAACAAAAAAATTACCTGCAGCAGCATTCCCTAAACATGCCAAAAAGGTTAAGATCCATTCATTAGGCAGAACCATTTGTAATGGCCACCTAATGACCAAGGCTGCCAGGATTACTTGCGTTCCCAAAGAAGCCATGAAGCCCAGAGTGAAGAAGGTTTGTACGGCAAGTAACCAACCTGGAAAGGATTGAACGTTTACAAGAATAGCATTTGTAATTTTCAGATTTTAATTGAGCAGCTTGTATTAGGATATTTCTGAAAAAGAACATTCACCAACCTGGAAGTATCCATTCCCTAATAATATGAAAATCCGAGCTGTAGACGTAATGGCATCCGGTGAACAACTTATCAAACTGGTAATTGGGATGTCTATAGTCATCAAAGCAATACTCCCACAGCCCCATATTATTGAAGGACGTTTCTGTCCTTGTATCCTCAAACGAAGCCAGCCAGTACGGACTTGCAAACGCTGTCAACAGAATTAGCCCACCGATGAACGTTAGCAAGCCTCCATAGACGAGGGCACCTGGAAATGAATTTCATTAATATCGTTATCGTTTCCGTAAAAAAAAGTTCTGTTGGTACTATTCTGCCAAATTATTAATTTTTAACTTGTCATCAAAAATATTTTACTTACTAGAGGGTTTCGGGATTTGGATTTCATATTTCTCACTCCGCGTGTGATGACTGCGATACGATGACATGTTGAACACAAAGTCGATGAGATATTGGAGGGTGGTAAGATGCGATTTTCACGTTCACGCTACAATATTATTATTGTAACGTGCTTTCCACTTAAGACAACTAAAATTAACCCCGAAATTATATTTTTATTCGAAGGTTTATATCACATTTTTAGTGTTGGAATTCAGGTGAACACCCAAGATCATCAACAATACAATCCCCACATTCACAACAGAGTCATCCCATAACATATACCTACCAACGTAGCTAAATAATAACAGTGTTGCCTGCGTATTAGATATATGACATGAAACATAAAAGTCGCATATATACACATATACGATCCGATGCACAGCAATGAGCAGGTTCCAAAAACCTCCGTATCAAACCGTCATCTTTATCCATCCACAGTATAGAAGAACGGGGTAATATACACACACGGCAACAATGTCGTGATGGGTATTCTACGCTTCAGTCTATAATCGGATGTTGCAAATGATTGGAATTGCAGGTAACAATCTCCCTGCCTAAAAGCTAAAAGCTACATATGTGTACCTGCATGTATTAAAACGAACAGGTAGAAAAGGGCTACTCATCTACGATATAACTATTTTCTCTGTAATGAACTCTGTTGCATATTGAATACTGATTCCTCCCTGGACACGGACGGAGCAAAACAAACCAATCGATGAAAGCATATATATTCGTCATGTTTTTTTTATAATAATGGTTATCCTACGGACGGACACCTTCCTCTACACATATTCCTTTCTAACGAAGTTTACATGTTATTCAGGAGTATTGCTGTCCGTAGGTTACGTTACAGGTGCTCCTCAATATTCGTCTAGGTCTAGTTGGTCTGTCGTTTGTGTAGGAAAAGGATTCATAGTTTCTAGCAGTCAAGTAGTAGCAGAGTAGAGGCTCAATGACTACGCTTTACATTCGTTGAAAAATGACTTAAATCTTTTCAGTATACAAAGTGGTCATGGACAAACTTAAGAGGATCTACGGCAGGTGTCGATACACAAACCAGTTGCAAGCAACTTTTCAGCAGTAAGTAAAAATTTGTAAGAAGAAAAGCATGAGCAAAGCTATCCAAAAAATCATGTCAAGAAGAAAGTAGGTATGTAAGTTTATGCATGGAATTTTGTTCTTGAATGGTAGCGTTGCTGAAGTTCAAGCTCATCCTCCAGACTCGTAGTAATAGCTCTGATTAGTCTGATTGAATGATGAAAAGGCTTCATAAAATTGATTGCAATTAGCTATGTAAATCTTTGCCTGTTCGTCCATAATCAAATCAAAAACATTAGGAAAGAATTATCCAACTATGTAGCTTTTTTTTAGGATAAACAGTCATGGCATGGGAAGGTAAACAATATCAATGCAAATTGTTTTTAAATATGAATTATGATATGACCATTTATGAGCCTAAACAAATTTTAGGGGGCAGATTTATGGCCAAGCCAATTCATCCTTATTGTCATCAACAAAACGAAGCACTAGTTTTTATGATGGATTTATCGGATCAATGTGCAGCATTTTTTTTAAATTGACTTGATTTATTTTATTAAACAATCCAGTTAAATTGTTATAGTTTAATTTGTGATTTCATTTTACTCCCAAATGCGTTTTCCCTTTCATTTCCCTATCTTCCAGTTAATTTTTCTGCATTCTAGCAAGTGTCTGTTCTGCTTTTCTGAAATCAAATTTTTTTTTTTAAATTTCTCACCTGTAATCATGCAAACGCAGCAGGGAAAACAATTTTTTAAATGTTGAAAACATTAGTATTCCGTCGAAAAATTGAGACCATTCAGCTCACCGCAAAACAATCTAATACGTCAGCCTACAGCCATACTAGTCTTGCCGAGTTCACCTTTCTTCGGATAATTTTCTCTCCCAAAAAATCTCCTCTTCACGAGAAATAGGGTTCAACCAGAATCCCATTTTATTTGAATGGGATGTTTTGATCTGATGATAATAATCTGGTATATCTGGTGGAATCTCAGGAAACATCGCTAGAATAATAGAGTAATGATATGATTGTGATATGATAATGACTAACTTCTATCACTCCACTGATGCAAGTGCATTGTCTGGTTTCACCCATCCAAACGACATGGATAAGGCGTTGTGGGTGCGGGTAAAAGGGAAAGATCAGATCATCCCTGATTAAATGTTTTCTTGGGATCCCCAAAAAAAATTCAATTGTTTACCTCCAGGCTTATATGGTCTCATCTAATCCAAAACGAGAAAGGAAAACTCGCTTAATTCGCACCCAATGAAGGGAAAGGAAATAATTGTGCAGTTTTTATAATAGCACCCTTAAATAACGTGTTCTTCTCGGAGGAAACATGGCTTTTTAGGGAAAATCTATCTAATGAACGAATGTAAATATTTTGAAAAGTTGAATCGTTTTACGAAATGATCAAATAATGGAGGAAATAATAAATGCTTGTTTTAATGACATCATAAAATTGTGTGCTTTCTAACTGGATTGATGTAGAAATTGGTTTTGCGATTGCTTTGTTTTTTTTTCTCTTTTCGTGTTCTACTGCCGTGTTTAATCTTGCATTGATTGTGTATTCATTAAATCTATTGTTCATTATGTCTAGTTTGCATGAGTGTTGATTTTGGATCATGTCAGTTGATGATATGACCTCTGGTCATTATTCCCCTCTGGGAGTCAATTTTCACAAATGGCCCCATCTGGAATGGCAGCTGAGTTGAGCTTGTTGGACATTTTGAAAATCAAGAAGAAGAAGAAGAAACTGGTTGGGATCGAGAGAATATGATGATCTTTTTTTTTATAAAGGTTCGGTTTGGTTTAGACCAGTCAGAAAAATAATCAATTTTTTTCGTAGGATTAAATGGGGCAGGATTTTGTCTTCCAAGGTGTCAAATTACATTAAGCATGTATACAGGAGCTGGTTGTGATTAGTCAGCAATTTAAAAACCTAGCCTAAGAACAATGTCCTGCTGCTCCTTGAAGAGGAGGAGATATAAAAAAAAATTGACACATTATACTGTTTTCTTGTTGTCGCATGTCGTGCCACTCAAGGCCAGGGCGCCGCTCCAGCTTAGGCAGATCAAAAGAGCAGATCAGTCACGAGTTGACTTTGACTTGAGTTGTAGTCGTAGGTCTTCCTCGGTCATTTTATGCAAGACTAGGAAAGCCCGTTAGCACCTAGGCGCTAATTGATCTAGTGACTGCAAAGAGTACTATAAAAACTTTGAGTGACTGAGACACACTCGAAATAAATGTTGAACTACAAACTCATTGAAAACAATTAATCTATCATGAGTTTTCATTATTATTATCCTAAATTATTTTTTTTTAACTAATTGGATAAGTTACCGTAATTAGCTAATTAGGTAAATAATTTAATAAAAGTAATGTCCAAACAATGTTGAAAAGTGAAAACCAAATTTTAAAATTTGAAAGCATTTGAAAGTTAAAAGGATTTAATTTAAAATTTACCCGTGAGCTTTAACCACAGACAGTTACAGTAGTCAGAATAAAAATAGGGCCCGGTGATATTCCATCGTAAATGGTAAATCATACTGGTTTGGTTTGATTAGGTAATAGTTAAATATGAATAGTGTTTAGTGTTTATAACTATTCACTCAGAAAATTTCTAAACAATCCAATCTCGAAAACCTAATAGTTAAATTTAAAATCCCTACGTGATAAAAATACTCAGAGTTGGTCTTGTTCTAATGGCAGCGGAGCAAGAAGAGTGAAGAAAATGAGAATAGACTATTTATGTAAATAACTCATTTGGTAATTTCCATTGGAACACGTTAGTCGGTATAAGAGTTGTTAAAGTGTCACCTCATTTGATTATCATTAGAATACGTAGTAGTGGTAGGGTACCACAGCAGCATTGATCAGTTTAAGATAAGATCAGCTGCTTGCTGGTTGATGCTGTGCTTTTGGCATGCTTTGCTTCTTAGCTGCGCTGCAGTGTGAGCTTGTGAACGACTTCAATTCAAGTGCCAAACTGCCATGCCGTGTCCCGAGATAGGCAAATGAGGGTGTATTTTGCATCAACTCCCATACCCATCAACATATTCCACTGCAAATATTCAAATGAGTAGTTTGCATACCATTAATAGCAGTGTGGCTTTGAAATGTATATGCAAAGCAGCCGATTCATACTATTTAGCATAATCATCATCATGCCATCTCCATTCCCTTATGTGTTTACAGCGGCCATCACACATCAGCTAGCGTATTATATTTTTAGGGATGTGCCGTCAAACTTTCATGGGTCCATTGTAGATCATATATATGATGTGTAATGCCTTTGTCAAAAAACGTTTAATATAAGTCATATCATATGCATTATATACAAACAGTTGCTTTGCTGTCTCAAAAACCAGATACAAAAAAATTATGTGTAATATAAGTAGGGAATGTGTCACCTGCCAAAATTTCAAATAAGTAGATTCATAGTACTATATCAACATGCGTTATATTACACTTTTATCTATCCAAATCTCACATGCTAATTTACAATTGCAAAATACAATGCACATGCATAACAAAGTTTCTTATACTAATAATAATAAGAGATTGGCGACAGTTTTCACATTTATAAGGCGAACTGGTCGCTCATGTCGAATGTCATGAAAAAATTGGATTGTCACTTTTCTGTTTCTTTCCGCATAGCATTCAATTCGAAAAGTTGCTTTCTTTTGGCGAAGAAACTTTTAATTGGGAGATTGAGATTGTGAGAAGAAAATTTTTCATCTGCTTTTTCAAAACCTTTGAATACGTATTAATTTGTTTTTTTGTGTTTTACATACCTGGATCTGATCTGATCCCCTCCTCTTCACAAACAATTCACACACAACACTTTGAAGTAATTATGTAATTGACCGTACTTATTTTTCAAAAAAGGGATTTAATCCAACGAAGGAGTATTTTTCTTTTTGTATTAAAACTTCAGAGCACTTTGCTTTTTTATCCAGTCAAGTTGATTGAATCCCATATTTAATTTTGCAACAAGCACTTTTTCATATGAAATGATGATAACTCCTGATCATATCATATCAAACGTATGTTTTCTTTTCGCACAAAGCCTTTTTTTCCAATTCCATCCGCAAATCTCCCGAATGCAATAAAAAAATCTATTACATATTATATTGGATTGAGGACGAATTTCTCTCTCGCGACGAGAACGTGAATGCGTCTCCCCCTGCGTCTCTCAACAGAATCCAGCTCAATTCTCCTAGTTCATCCCCTTTTCCCCTGTTCAGATCCGTAGAATACAGTCAAGCCTGATGATGAAGATTCTTCTTCATGTTTTTTTCTCTACTTTTTTTCTCAGTAATTTCCAAAGTTGGAGGCAGCAGACTCACCATGCATCCATATCATATTCACCAGCACCACCACCGTCGTCGTCCTCCACTCACTAATATAATACTACCACCACCGTCACCAGGAGCACATAGAAACTCTCCACATTAGAATTTCCCTCACACGACCCGACCAACTCATTCCATGGATCCGTTCTTCTTCTTCTTCTTCCCAGAGCTCTCCCGTCTTCTACTTTGCTTGTTCCAACAACCAACAAGAACGAGCACAGCCCAATAGAACAGAACAAGGCGTTAAAAAAACTTTTTTCTATAGAATAAAAAAAAAACTACACAAAAGTGCTTTCCTTCCTAGCTCGTCTCTTCTTCGCTATAATGAAAGTATGAGTTGGAGTTTTTCTAGGGAAAAAACTCTATTCATCCTTTTCCTCCTCTTCTCCTTTCTATTCGTGTGAGTCTTTCACTGGCATGCATGGCATTCTAGTTGGGTTGTTGGGGATGGGATGATGATGAAGGAATCGAATGGAATAGTCAAAAAAAAAGCCTTCTTATGAAATTACAACATGAACATCCATGGAATAACAGGGACCATGGATGGGGTTGCTGCTGTTGAGTCGAGAATGTTGAGATGCTGCTGCTGCTGCTCCTTTTTTAAAGTTTCTTCTTCTTGGTTGAAAAGGGAACGAGAAGTGACGAAGGCGAAAAAAATGTACTTTATATTATTGTGGTTGATGGCCAAGGATATTGTATAGTAGTGAAACAAGAAGAAGAAGAAGAAGTAATTTTTTTTCCCTTCAATGCAATCTCCTGCAATGGGAATAAAAAAAAATGCATGGGGAAATAAATATAAGGCTTTCCTGCTTGCTTGCTGCAAAATTGAGAAAACGCCTCGACGACGACGACCCTTCTTGAATGATCCACTACGCGATACTGAACAGAGCCAAGGATGCCAGCAGGGATGATAAAATGATTTTTTTACACTACTACTGAGGCAAATGCAAAAGGCATGAAAAACGATATGAGTATGAGTAGAGAGCCAGCAACCACGAATAAAATGGCAGAGAAGGGAAGTAAAGTAGAATGAAAAAGGAATGGTTTTGGTAACTGGCAGTCAGAGTCATCGTGTTACTGAAAACTCTAACTACGCTTGCTTCGCTTATGATGGCACACACGGTTTTTTGGAGTGAATGTGGAGGATATGTTGTGTATGGAGGTGGTTTTTCGTATTACAATTACCAACCACCACACCACTACCATTCTCCTTTTTTGAGTTGAAGTCTGAGCAGTTGAGCATGATACAACAAGCCTTTTGCTTTGCCTGGCTCTGTTGCCATATTTTGTGATGTGACTAACATAATGATGACGAGGCATGTTGACAAGGCTAACTCTTTACTTTTAAACAAATAATGTTGGCTGGGTTAATGTTAGTTGGTTGCTAAAGGAGGAAAAGAGAGAGCTCCTTCTCAAATTTTATACTTTATCATGCAACAACGCAGCAGCCAGCCAGAGCCAGCCCAACCAGCTCAATCAGCCCAACATCAAACCAAACCAAGCCATATAGCCAGGCCAGGGTTGCTCCTCTTATCATTTTTCCATTTCGTTTTTCTGCCTCGGCTTTTTTAACATAAATTTTTATCCTCTCTCTCCCTTTTCATATATGCGTATTTCGCTGCTTTTTGGTAGTTAGTTCGTTCAGTTGGTTATTTTCCCATTCCCATTTCTGTTTCTCCTTTCGTGTTTTTTAAGAGTCCAAGTCAAGCCAGAGCCTTTTTGCTTTAACTTTTGTATCTAGCTTAATAATGAGAGGAGCAATCATAAAAATTCACTCGCTGAAACCTGAATGAGAGGCGAATGAAACTGGGAAAACGTTCAGCAAAACTGCGTATTGACAAGGGTGTGAGTTGAGAGCATGAGTAAAAAAAAGTATTTCACTTCAATGCAATGTGTTTGTTTGCCTTCCCAATTCCCATCCGTTTGAGTGCTCAACGAAAACCAATGCACGTTCAACTGAGGATGGAGTTGTTACGAAACAAACTAGGATTTTTTGATATGAAATGAGCGTAGAAACGAAAGTAAAGTAAGTAATGGGTAAACTACGATAAGGCCGATGAGGAATGGGATGGTTAATATTTCGCTGGGTTAAATAGAGTTAGTTAGACTTGAACTAAAAGTTCTATTCCCTCATTTTCTTCCTTCCTTCGTTCAGCCACAGCCAAAATGAATAGGACGGAGAGTCTGTTCTGTGGGAAGAGAAGAGGAAGCCATCGCATCGCAGCTCAGTCTTTAAGTAAGTAACATGGGTTGAAACGAACTTGAGCAAGTTGCCAAATGGGAAGTCTCTGTCTGTATTACATTCATTTTCGTTTCCTTCCATCCATTTTCCTTCATACCAAAAACGCAACAGCGAAGCAAGGAAACCCAACAGAAGAAAAAAATCATTTTAAGCCTTCAAGCCTTACTAAGAGCCCCCCCAAAAAAAGAGAATATAAAAGCGAAAGACGCAAGAGCAGAAAGACAAGACCCATGCATGCCCAGGCCAGGATTACAATATTGTAATGTGAAAAATGGAATATTGGATAATGGAAGGCTCCATTCTCCCTTAAAAGTTTTTCAAGAGTTTCAGCTCAGTTCACACACAGACATTCACATTTCAGCTCTCCCAACGACGACGCAGGCATGAACCCCAACCAAGTTTTTCCCTTTTCCTCTTACATAAAACTCGCTTTATCTGGCATGCAAGACACACACAACACACACACTCGTTTACTTTATCCTCTTGCCTGCTGCTGCTGCTGGCAAAATGAGAGCTTTACCTATTCAGTTTCTCGAACTCTTGAACAAGACGGAATAACATGAAAAAGCCTTACGTAAATGAAACAACCTTCTTCATTGTAATCTCAAACGAAATTCTACTACAACCTACCTTTTGAATTCAGTTGTTTTCTGTAAGGTAAATGAAATGATATGACTCTGGCTCTGGCTATAATGTGTGAGCGAGTGTGCTTGGTTTTCCTTCACTTTTTCCCTGAGAGAATCGACATCGACCTGACTTTGACTTGGTCTTCAATAAATATGCTTATTATGGTTCTCTTCCTTTTCATATCTTATTCTTCCCCGTCCATTTCACTTTTTCATGTTTACTTGGCCAACAATAGAACAGGGAGAGCGCAACAGAGAGAGACAGAGATATGGAAATGGTAGCTCTCCTCTGTATATAACATCAAACGGGAACTATTTTTCCCCTTCCTCCTTCTCTCCATATTGAGCAAAAATGTAAAAATGGTCTTCTCGTTCCCTTTTGCTCCATGTTCTTCCTCCCTCGTCCTGTTTTCCAAATTCGAACAGTGTTTTTCACAAAACTCTGAAGGAAAATAGAAGATTTGCATTGGATTTGAAGATCTTTTTTCCCATTCCCCCATTTTTTCCTCCTCCAAAGTCTTCTCCATAAAGATGCATTAATATTATTCTCCATCTCCTTTTTTTCCCTATCATCGCAGTTTTTTCCTCCTCTCATATCTCACATGGACATGGTGATCATCAGACATTGAATCCTTTTTTTACACGAGTCGAGTTCGAGTCTCTGTCTGTCGAAGACAAAGTTGTTGGGAGAGTTGAGTTGGTGGATGATGGAGGATGGAATTCGTACTGGTTGAGCAAACAAAAACCCCAACAGATATTTATAAAAGCCCCCATGCCATATCCCAATCCCAACGCAACCAACACTACCGTCAGAATTTTTACAGAGGCATTGACTATATTTGCCGTAAATACTGGTTATTATCAGTACAGTACAGCCATATATAAAACTCCAACCATCGCACCATCGCATCACCACCACCATCATCATCAGAGATCGTTTCTCCTTGAACTCTATTCCTCGACTCTTCTTGTCTGAAAGTATTCCGCCTAGTCAGTAGTCAATGTAATTCCCATTCAAAGTTGGTATAACTATGTGCCTACCAGCCAACACGAGTCGAGAGTAAAGAGCCACCATATATATCATATCATAATAAT